>JAZHYW010012753.1:0-164334 GCA_037355805.1 Ixodes ricinus | reverse complement strand
TTATTGCAGCGGTGAAGAGTTTGTCTCGCCCGCTTTGGCATCCCAGATGTGGTAATCTATGATAATGGGCCCCAATTCGCTTCGCGGGCATTTTGCAGCTTTTTCATCGTGCTACGGTTTTCAGCATACTACAAGCAGGCCCAGGTATCCTGAAGCGAACGGGGAAGTTGAAAGAATGGTATGGACTATGAGAGAATTGTTCTTCGAGTCACAAGATCCGCACATGGCTCTTCTTGTGTATCAAGACACGCCGGGCATCAGCGGGTACAGTCCATCCCAGCTCCTCTTCGGCCGACGTCTTGAGACCAGAGTTCTAAGCTGGAAGAAGCTCCGATTCCGGCTTTGCCTTCACACGAGGACTTCCAGTGCAGAGACAAGGCGGCGCGCGGTCGACAACAACGTGACTTTAATCGGCGTCATCGAGTCCAGCGCCTTTGATCTCTGTCTGTGGGAGAAGACGTGTGGTTGGACATCTCTTGCGCTGCCAAGGTGCTAAGTCCGGCCAAACGACCACGCTCCTATGTACTAGAGACTCCGTCGGGAGTTATCTGCTGCAATCGTCGGCACTTGGCGCCATTTGATGCGCCAAACTCGCAGCAACAGAATGCCGGTACAGTGCAAGACACAGTGAGAACGACTGGCATCGGGGATTCAGACAGTGAGGCTCCTAGTCAGCCACAAACAATGCCATCTGACGATGTTCAACGCGGCAGTGACGGTGACAGCGCATCGCCAAGACAATAGTTCAAGCGCTCGGGTAGAAGAGTGAAAGCGCCCGTGAGGTTGAACCTGTAGACATTTTTCTGGCAGTCGTCTTTCACTCTCAGCGAGCGCACATGCTCACGCAGCGTGACGGAGGCCAACCAGCCATGCGTCACTGAAGGCAGCGCGTGCCAGGGGCGCGTGCGGGGACACTCGATTGCTTGTGTGGGTCGCCTTTAGGCTGACATGAAGGTCTCTCGTGTCTTGGGTCTCCCGGTGTTCGGCTGCTTCTTCCCCACGTTACGCGCGGCTGTGCCCAGAGTTACGCGCAACAGTACGTACGTCCCACAAAGCGGCCGCCATCCCGACGGCGCGGAAAACCACTAGCCTTGTCCGTGCACCTACGATACCCAGCACCTCTCGTCGCCCGACAGACCCCTGGCTGCCAATCGTCTCACTTCACAGAAGAACCATGCACCGTTCCTCCAGAGGCTTGTGCCGCGTACCGCCATACCAAGCGTCTTTTACCACTTTTCAATGAACGAATGGAGATATCAACGAAACTAGACTAAAAACGTTGCCGCCCGGCGTCGCTAGCAACACGGTTACCATGGCAACCTCCCAGGCCCAAAATCGAGATCACTATCGGCGCTTCTGATGTCGTGCATCTCAGGTATTTTTGCGTCGTGTCGCTACTCTGGCAGCTATGCCAGCTACGCCGCTATGCTGCAGCATGCCATATACACGTTTGCACAAGGAGGTTATAAGTACTAGGAGGGGGCACGTTGCAATATTGGTGAAGCCTAGTCATAGAAAGTTTAAACGATGTTGTGCCCAACGTGACCCCAGATCTCTGGTAATTGGTGCGCGTGACATGTCACGTGCGAGATGAATGGTTGATTGTAGTAGAATTCCTTGCAGGCTTGCGCGCTCCGTCCGGTAGGTTTTATCAGAACGAAGGCTAGACGTGAAGCAAGAAGCTCCGTCCGGTAGGTCACGTGCTGGGCCGATAAGTGAGGAGGGTAAGGAGGAAAATGAGAAAGAGGCGAGGCGTCAAGGGTAGCTTGGCTTGTGGAGGCTACACGGCTGACGTCATGCCCCCCTCCTACCCTTCTGCGTTTGCAAGGAGGTTGACGCTTCAAGCGCGAGCTCCTTGCTCTAGGGCACATCTCGGAGGCACAAGCTCTCGTGCGTTAAGAGTAGCTCCCAACGCTATGAGCTCGCGCTTCTAGCCTTGTCTGCGGTACAACATAAGGTGAAACGCAAGTTGCAATATTGGTGATAGCCTAGTCATAAAACGTTTAAACGATGTTGTGGCCAACGCAGGCCGTAGATCTCTCTGGCAATTGGTGCGCGTGACATGTCACGTGTGAGATGGATGGTTGATTGTAGAAGGATTCCTTGCAGGCTTGCGCGCTCCGTCCGGTAGGTTCTATCAGATCGAAGGCTAGACTGTGGTGTATTCTAGTACACCATAGCTAGAGCGAAGGCTAGCTATGAGAAAGAGGCGAGGCGTCAAGGGAGCACGGCTTGTGGAGGCTACGCGCAAGCATCATGCCCTCTCCTAAACTTCTATCCTCCTTGTGCTAGGGAGCCTTCATGTGCGCTTTGCTAGGGTGATCCCACCCTTGTAATACCACTCGCCGTCAAACCAGCAGCCATTTTGGTTCACGGCGATAATCCGTGGGGCTTATAACCCTCCCGGAAACAAGCACCTTATCTCACAAGTTCGTAGCAGCGTTGTGGAACCTACGGAGGGAGGATTAGCATTTCGCCCCTCGGATGGGAGGACCGATGGACACAAAGGCCACTTTCCGGCGCACGGGGAAACAATGAGGAACAAAATGGCGGCGGAAGAGGGTGTGGGAAAGGGAAACAGGCAGTTGGCATCACTCTATGCGAAGCGCACATGAAGGCACTCTACCTCAGTGCGTTTGCAAGTCCGGTCTCAGGGCGCCGCCATCTTGCCCAGTGGGGTGCGCTTGGGCGCGGCCATAATCCGATAATCGGATTAGAACGCGTTCACGCGCACCCGCAGCGAGCAAGATGGCAGCGCCCTGAAGCCGGACTTGCTTGCAAACATGTGTACCATGTGTACAGTGGCTCTAATCCAGTGTTGCCAGGTCTACTGATTTATCAGTAGATCTACTGATTTATCAGTAGATCTACTGATTTCGTTCCGGGTCTACTGATCCACTGAAAAAAAGAAAATCTACTGACTTCTTTTAGTAAACATATTAAAAAATTACTATTTGGCCCCTTCAGTTCCTAGGGTCGCCCATCAAGGAAACTCATTCCCCCAGAATTAAAAACGAAGCACTGGCTAGATGGCCCAGAAGCCCGTCCCATTCGCGTGACTTGGCTGTATATTCATCAATCTATTCACCCACGACACACACCACAGCGCACTAAAGAAAACAACACTCACTCCAGACACACGAAAATAAAGCGAAATTCAAACAAACCGCGCTGACTCACTACTTCTTTTTATATAACCTGTCTTCTTCAACCTTTAGCAACACCGAATTTCGAATCACGCGCTACGATGCAACCAACTCGCCCAAGCTGCTACGTTAACAAGATGCTATTCACCCAGAGCAGGTTCGACCGGTTCGGCAGGTTCGACCACCGATCTCAATGACAATTGCTGGGTCGCGCATCCCCCGTTTGTTCGCTGCAGCGCGAGGCTGGCCAACGGGCGGCCAGCTTCCATGGTAAATTTTTTTCTCGTTTTTCTAGCGTTTTGTTGCGGTTTTTCAGCGTGCTATAGGCATGTTTTATACTCGTTCGTCGTCATTCGCCGAAGACGTTCTTTAAGATCCGGCTGCGGCTGCTAGCGTGCCGTTGAGAACACTTGGAAATTTTTACGAAAGCACAGTACCACAGCGAAAAGGCACAACTCGTCAAAAACAAGCTTTCGCCGGTCTGGTGGCGTGTTCCAGCTTCCAGCACGCCGAAGTGCTGTATTTCTGTGCCTTCGCACGCTTGATACCGTTCAAGAATCGACGCCGTGTGAATGTGTTTTGCGAGGTGCAATGTGCGTGAAGCCGCATGTGCCTCTGGATCAGCGTCTTACTTTACTCCTGACGACTGCACACTTGCGGCACTCGCGGTCCAGAAACGAGCTCAATCCAGCGTCCAGTAGCGACGGAAGAGGGGGGGGAAGGTGCGTCTTTTTTCGTCCTGTAGACGATTTGCAGAATACAGCGCAAACAGCTCCTCATCACTGGTCGGTGAGGACGTACGAGGTGACCGGCGCATCGGCATGAGCACTGAGCTCGCACCAGCCACGAGCAGAGCGTTCGGACACTGCCATCTTGGAGACATTCCAGTGAACCCGCTGCCGCACAGGCTCCGTTTTGGACCTATTAAATGAAGTATGTGACAACTGGCGACGAGTAAGACAACGAACCTTCTACCTCAGTAGGCATGACTACTCACGGCTCCATGGAGGAGTTCTCCGGCAAGGGCTGGTCGTCATGGGCAGAGCGGCTAGCAATATTACTTCGAAGCCAACAGCATCGGGGACGATGCCAGGAAACGTGCTGTTTTGCTGACGCTGTGTGGCCCGACCACGTTCGAAACAGTGAAAGCACTTGCAGCACCGAAAACGCCAAGTGAGTTTTCTTTCGGCGAAATCGTCACCATGCTTCAAGCCCATTTCGATCCGCGCCCCTCGGAACTCTTCAGCCGGTGCAGATTTCAACGCAGAGATCAGCTACCGGACGAGACTGTCACCGCATACGTCGCAGCCCTCAAGAGCTTGCGGCGGACTGCAATTTTGGAACGATTCAGCCTGTCGTGACCACCACCGCTGCGACTGCCACGTCCAGCGGCTCCGGTTCGGATGGATCAGTTGGAACGTCCAGCGGTTCCGGTTCGGGTGGATCAGTTGGAACCTTTGGCAGCGGTTCAACACCATCTATAGTCAACATGACTATGCTGCCAATGGACATCATGCTCCGAGACCGTTTCGTCTGCGGACTTCGAGACGACCATCTGCAGCAGCGTCTTTTTCGCCGAAAGGGACCTGACGTTTTCTAAGGCTTTCGACATAGCCGTGCGAGCGGAGAATGCCAAGGACCATCAGCGTCAAATCAAAGAAGACTTCAAAGAAGTGAACAAAGCAGAAACGTCTCGTCTGCTAAATCGACGGCGTGAAGAGACCCCAGTGACAACAGTAACGCCTTGTTACCGCTGCGAGGAGCCTCACAGTCCAAACTCGTGTAAATTTAAGAGTTCGACATGCAGGTACTGCAAGAAGGTGGGACATATAGCAAAAGCCTGCTTGAAGAAAAAAGTCCGCTGGCAGCAGCACGGTTCACGATGTCAATCCAAATCAAACGAGCGATTTGACTGCTCATGAACCAAGTCCTGCAAGCTCACTTCATGACCTCAACTCCCTGAACAATCGACGGCAGCCGACAGACAAACTCATGGTGAACCTACAAGTTGAAGATGTTCCTTTTCGTTTCGAAGTGGACTCGGGGGCAGCGTTTTCACTTATCAGTGAAGAAACGTTTCGATCGGCGTGGCCCACACAACCTCCCCAGTTCACGCAAGAGGACATTGCCTTGCGCACCTGGTCAGGTGAAAATCTAGACTCGCTGGGCACGATCCAGGTTACGGTGCAGTTCAAGAGCTTCAGAGCGCAGTTACCACTCTTTGTGATGAAGCGTCCCGGCTGCAATCTACTCGGACGGAACTGGTTTGAACCTCTTGGTATTGGATTAAGCGGCGTTCATCAGGTCGGGCTCGACAAAAGCTTGCTGGATGTCATCGGCAAACACGCTCCACTCTTCGATGGTGACCTGAACCAGTTCAAAGGCCCGGCAGTCAGTCTGGAGCTTCAAGAGAATGCTGCGCCAAAGTTCCTTAGAGCACGAACGGTGCCATTTGCACTGAAACAAGCAGTTGAAACCGAGTTGCAGCGTCTCACGGACCAGGGCATCTTGGAGCAGACACAACACTCGGAGTGGGCCACACCCGTCGTTTTAGTACGAAAAAAGACGGTGGAATACGACTTTGTGGAGACTACCGCAGCACCGTCAACGCTGT
Organism: Ixodes ricinus; assembly: GCA_037355805.1. Lineage (NCBI taxonomy): Eukaryota > Metazoa > Arthropoda > Arachnida > Ixodida > Ixodidae > Ixodes > Ixodes ricinus. The sequence continues at coordinate 158,574 of JAZHYW010012753.1, read as the reverse complement.
CACACGCAAGGCGGCGTATCCTCTACCTACCGTTGTAGAGGTGCTGGCGAAGCTCCGTGGAGGAAAAGTATTTTCAACGTTGGATCTTGCGCAAGCCTATCAGCAACTGAAGGTAACTGAGAGAACTGCTGATATACTCACGATCAATACTATCAAAGGGCTCTATCGGGTTAAGCGCCTGCCCTTTGGAGTGTCAGCAGCTCCAGCCATTTTTCAGCGGTGCATTGAAACAACGTTGGCGGGACTACCCGGAGTCAGTGCCTACCTAGACGATATCATCGTCACGGGCGCCACACCGAAAGAACACGCGCAACGTCTAGACGCCGTCCTGACACGGCTCCAAAAGGTTGGCCTACGTGTTCAGAAGACCAAGTGTCGTTTTGGCGTTGCAGAGGTGACCTACTTGGGACACAGAATCAACGCAGCAGGGGTTCATGCCACAGACGACAAGCTAAAGGCAATCAAGGATTTGCCAGAGCCAACCCCTCAAGGCCACTCTGCAGTCATTCCTTGGAATGCTGGCTTTCTACGATCGGTTCATGGAGAACAGGGCAACAGTGGCTTGTGACCTATACAAGCTGCTAGAGAAAAACGTACCATGGAGATGGGAGAAAGAGCACGCCGATGTCTTTAAAAGACTTAAGGAGCTTTTGCTACGCGAGACAACTCTTGTCCACTATGATGAATCGAAGCCGCTTCTTTTGTCATGCGACGCTTCGCCCTATGGCATTGGAGCTGTGCTTGCCCAAGTGGACTCAAACGGCACAGAAGCTCCCATCGCGTTCGCGTCGAGAACACTAGGTGAAGCTGAGAGTAACTACTCCCAGTTGGACCGAGAAGCGCTGGCAGTGGTATTTGGAGCGGTCCACTTCCACCAATACATCGCTGGACGCAAAGTGGTCATCGCCACTGACCACCAACCTTTACTTGGGATCCTAGGTTCCCAGAAACCGGTACCCCAGGTTCTGTCTCCCAGAATGCGACGCTGGTGTGTCAAGCTCTCAGCTTACGACTACCAGCTGGTCTACAGACCAGGAAAAAAGCACCAAAACGCGGATGCGTTAAGCCGCTTACCTTTGCCTGAGAGCGAGGACGAACCATGTCCTCCAGGAGACGTTCTCATGATTGAGACACCGATGGATACACCGCTCACAGCCGAGCGGATCGCAGAAATGACACAAGCCGATCCAGTACTGTCACGTGTCTTTCAAGCTGTGCAGCAAGGAAATCTCCATCAGCTAAAGGAGGCAACGTTCCAGCCCTTTCTGAAGAAGCACACCGAGCTGTCGACCCAGCGAGGATGTTTGATCTGGGGTTCAAGGGTGGTTATACCAGAGGCCGCACGTGCTGACGCAATGAAGCTGCTGCACGCAGGACACAAAGGAACTGTAGCCATGAAGATGACAGCCCGTAGTCACCTGTGGTGGCCAGCCATCGACAAGAAAATTGAGAAGGCGGTAAAAATTTGCGCTGCCTGTATGGAGTCCAGACCCGTTCCCAACAAGGTTCCCCTTCCAACGTGGGATCATCCATCCAAGCCCTGGGACACAATTCATCTGGACTTCGCGGGTCTCTTCGAAGGGCAGACGTTCCTAGTCGTCGTAGACGCCTTTACAAAGTGGCTGGAAGTGCGCTATATGACAACGGCCACGACCGCAGGAGTTATCAGAGAGCTGAGGGCTCTGTTTGCGACTTTCGGACTGCCTCGAAAGATCGTGTCCGACAACGGAACAGTTTTGTTTCAAAGGAAATGATGGATTTTTATCATAACAATGGAATACATGCAGTGACGAGCGCACCATATCATCCTACGACGAATGGCCAAGCCGAGCGGATGGTATATGAACTGAAGCAAGGGCTAGCAAAGGACAAGAAGGGACTTTTGTCGTTGCGAATAGCGAGGCTACTCTACAAACAACACACGACAGTTTCTAACTCGACCGGTAAGCAGTGGTGTAGTAAAGGGAAGGGGGGGCGGGGGGCCGTGGGCCCCGTGTACCAGGAGTCTCAGTCACGAGGGGGTGCCACTTATGGCGGCAATCCCCCGGCTTGACTGGTTCGTAAGTGGCAAAGAATGTGTAGACGCATGGGGTCACCACTCTTCCATCACGAACGTGTCTGGTGCAGAGTCGCAAAACTGGCTTGGCTCGCGCAAAGTCATCGCGCACCGGCGGAAAAAACAAGCGCGGAAAGTGCGGGAGCACTCGAGAAGAGCTGTGCTCGGGCACGCCGAGCCAACGCCTCCTAGTCTACGCCAAACCCAGCGCAACACGACGCTGGCTTGCGCCGACCACGGCCGGACTGCGCCGAGACAGCAAGAGAAGGCGCCAGACGAAGAAGAAAGAAATCCCACGAAGGTCTTACACGAAGGGAGTCGCGGGGAGGGGGTAAACGTGTTGGGTGAACTCTCAACGTGTCGTCTCCCTCACCCCGGACTGTCACCCATGGCTGTCCACCCGTGCACGGCACCGCACCACGCGCCGAGGCAGCCGAGGGGAAGTGCCGAGAGGAGGTGCTGGCGAAAGGCTTCTGCTCAGCAAGCTCCCTCGCTCTCTGACCCCGCCGTAAGTTCTAGAAGCGCGTCGCTCGCCGTCGGGAGGCGGTCACAATGTAGTGTTCTGGCAGGTGAATTCGTAATGTTGTGACGGCGACGGCGTTTCCCTGTTGCCACAGCGTGCCATGACTGGAGGCCGTCGAGCTTCCGGAAATCTGCGTGGACGGACTGGCTTCAGCACCGCAGTGTACCGTATGCCAACGATTGTTTGATTGCATTACTTTCGATTTTAAGGCGTGCGGTTTAGAGGCTCGTTTTAGCGACAACATCTTACCGAATTGCCTCGAAACACTGTTTAGAGAAAATGGCGGCCGCCGGCATGCTGTTGCTTGCCGAATCGTTAGCAGTGAACCCTTGGCGGTGCACGCTCGAGCTTGATATTATATCATATTTTCCCGGAGCGATACCGACGGTGACCACAAGGTCTGTTTGGAAGCCTAGCTTGCCGCCGCGTACAGACCGCATTTCTCTAAACTGAGCCTTCACGTTCTCTAAACCAGAGGTGTGCAAAGGGGGGTCGCAGGACGATGTCTGGGGGTCGCGGGGTATCAGGGAGCCGACGAGGTGCCGATGGCGCTTTGACACTGCTTCAAATATTTTACTGCCAAGTGCTACCCGCATGTGTTTAAAGGGATACTGGAATGAAAATTGAAATTTGACTATCGTGTCCATAAATTAGTTGAATGTGACCTATAATACCCGTAAAGCGTTTCATTTGCACGAGAGCGCGTGCAAATGAAACGCTTAACGAAGCCATGGTCTCGCGCCTGCAGCCTTGACAGCGTAGCATACTAAGTATGAAACGGAGTATAATGTCCGAGCGAAGTTAAAGCTAGAATGCGCTGACTAACGTTGAAGTTTGGGCTAGCTCGTTTTGTCCGTGTCTTTGCGCTGTTTTAACCTTTTAATCTAGAATGCGCCCCTGCCTTGCACGTGCACTCGTGCAATCTATGCACAGCCCAACGTTACACGCTCACGCTTGTATACCTTCGGCTCCACTTACGGTTCAAGTTTGATCAAGCGTAGGTATGCATTCGAATACGCTGTACTTCCGTGGTGTTGCGCTGGATTGTGAGGCACTCACCGTCACGACAGTCCATCGTGGCCAGGTGCTTTATTTTTACCTTCGCCGACATCCACCAGGTGCGACCCAGCAATCGTTTTAATCGTTTTAAATTTGGTTTTCGGAGGTCTAACATCAAAAGGTTAATGTCTTGGGGGTTCTGATACAACGGAGTCCGTATCTGAGTGAACAGATAGGCGCTAGAATTTCATTTCTGTATATCTGTATTTATTATTTCATTACCGCTGCGTGACCTCGCGTCGCGGTTATGGCTTTTAGCTTTGCGGTCTCGGGGAGCGGGGGGGGGGGGGGGGTGACAAAAGACTTAAGGGTTCCGGGTGCCAGATGGTCTAGCTACGCCACTGCCGGTAAGACACCCGCTTTTATGATGTTTGGACGAGAACTCGTAACAAACATCAGCCGACTGGTGCCCTCTCCAGAGAGTGAAAAGAAACAAGGGGATGAAAAGTTGCCTGCATCCAGAATTTTCAAGGAGGGACAACATGTGGTTGTCCTTACTTTCAGAGGGACTCCCAAGTGGATACACGGCAGGTTGATAAAAAAACTGGTCGTCGCTCTCGGCTTCTTCAAACAGCTGGGGGAAATATCCGGCGACACCTAAACAAGTGCTGATTGTTGGGCGAGTTGGTTAGGTACGTTAGAAAACATGATTGCGCTTGAAGACAGGGACATAGGAAGAACATACACCACAGAGCGCTAACTTTCAACTGATTTAATTCAAGAGCTTCATCGTTGAAACACACTGCGTCGTCAATTGACTTGGCGGATAAGGAGTTGGCGTATTCGCGGTCCGTCGCGGGGCCACGGATTGGATGAGATGTGGTGCGGTGACGCAGTGTGTTTCAACGATGAAGCTCTTGAATTAAATCAGTTGAAAGTTAGCGCTCTGTGGTGTCTGTTCTTCCTATGTCCCTGTCTTCAAGCGCAATCATCGTTTTCTCAAAACACCTAAACCACATAAGAAGGTGCTCGTCTCCGTTGACTCCGCCTGCAGCCTGGTCCATTGGTGGTCACGACTGCACACCGGTTCGTCCTACAGAACAGAACATACCGCCTCAAGCGGCCACAGCGAATGGAAATTCCGGCAATGTGGTTGTAGCACCTAGCAGTGCCTACCCGCCGAGAACCAGACGTCCACCCGATCGTTATGGCGACTGGGTCTAAGGAGGAGGGATGTTGTGTATACGAGGTGACCAGCGCATCGGCACGAGCACTGAGCTCGCACCAGCCACGAGCAGAGCGTTCGGATACTGCCATCTTGGAGACATTCCAGTGAACCCGCTGCCGCACAGGCTCCGTTTTGGACCTATTAAATGAAGTATGTAACATAAGTGCTGGCTCATTATCAACCTACTTAATAGCACTTGACGTTTGAGCGCGGCTCGCCTAATTGTGATTGGTCAACAGATTGCACCCGACCAATGGGCCGCGTTTCAAAGATTTTCATTCTCGCCGCCTTGTACTTTTGCCGTCGGAAACTCTCCTCGCTCGATCCACAGCTTTGCTCTATTTGTGCTCCCATTTGATTCATTAGAGTAGATTTGGAACATAGCCATGGTTAATAGTACATATACACGTACAGATCCGTACTGATCCCCCCCCCCCCTTTATTGATAGCAACTCACCGGAACAGCTGGACGATCCAGAACTCCGTGGCCGATATATATAGGGGGTATTCACTGGCCGCCATATTTGAGGTCACTGTTTAGAGCGCATGCTCAGAACGAGCTCACATTAATGGGCTGCCAAGACCGGCAATCTTGATGGTGCGGGGTGCACGTTGCAAAATAACTGTGGAAGCTAGCCATCAGCACGTGCTCAGCATTAGCGCACACAGATATGGCCGCCAGTGAATACACCCTATAGACCTTTTCTTTAACGGCGCCGCCATCTTGAGAATTGCGGCGCCGACGACGCCGTCTAGCGGCTTAGAAAAAGAAATACCGGCTAGTTCTGGCAGCACAGCTATCTGGGTAGGCAACGGTGTGGGTATGGGGGAACTTGGCTAGACTTGGCTATGGTCGGCTGAAAGAACTTGGCTGGAGCTTGTCCGGTTGAATCCAGCTGGCTACTCACAGGCCATCACCTTGCCTCCTCGAGAGAACGAGGACGAAGACGGTGGGGTGTTTTGATTGAGTTTCCACAGCGAAGTATATATGAGCAGTTTAATGCAGTCTATGCAGGTAAGCTCTCGGCATTTGATAGCTCCATCCAATTGAGTGGTGGCATGTAGACCTTTTCATACCTTTGACATACCACGGGGCTTGCAGTGATAACCTAATTGGACCACCTGCACCGGGAATTAAAATCGGTCCTCTTGTCGTAGACGAAGTGGTTGTGAGCTTAAAGGGATGGTGAACCGAAATTTGGATTTCAGAAAAACAATGCAGAAGATGTAGGCGGGACGCTACAATGCCTATAACACTACTCGTAAGGCGATATCTCGAGTGGACGGCCGTATTTTGAGAAAAAGAGGTCAAGATTGAACAAGGCCGACGAGGCGCGTGACGTCAACGTACCTGGTTTCCTCCTCTATTCGCTTCGCTCCCTCAAGGCGGCGAGGCAGAGAAGACGCGAGGCCGTTCCTCTCTTTCTCGGAAAAACATGACGTCAACAAACCTGTCAAATGCGCCTCCTTTTCTTGAAAAATACGGCCATCCGTTTGAGATATCGCTGTATGAGTGATGTTTTGGTGTTTGTAGCATCCCGTTGCACGCTTTTGCCGCGTGTTTTGTGGAATCCAGATTTCGGTTCAGCATCCCTTTAAACGTGACGTTGAGTCTGATACGAATCTCTCGCGATTCAAGCTCGCAATCGACTAACTTCATAAATAAGGATTCTTGGGGAAAATGCGAAGCTCAATAACATTGCAGCCACACTCGCGCTGAAGCTTCTTGTGCTCATGGCACACTTTTTGCTATTGTTCTTATGCTTTTTAAAATTATTTATCCATCCGACGACCACGCAGTGGTAGCCAGAAGACCGTAGATTTTCGGAAATTGCAGCACGATAAAAAGGAGCACTCGGAACTAACTCATGCACGGCGTCCGTTTTTAAGCCTTTTCGCCCATACCCTTGCCGGTTGCATACCCTGTGTCAGCGGGCAATCCAAAAATGCACCAGGTCGAGGGTATTTCAGTTACTGGCTGGTTTGAGGTTAGCAGGTCTATTCGCGACTCCAGCAAAACGAACGACACCTAGCGGGAAAACACTAAACTGGCCGGACCAGGTCCTTTCGCGATTTCTGCTCGTCTCTTCTGGCTTCCGTGTTTGCATGTTGTCGGTGGATTGCGCGACAGAACAGTTCTACCGGTGTCTGTGTCGTAACCGTAGTATCGCCTTGTGACCCAGGTTGCTCTGCACGCGACCTATGAAACCGCGTGAGCCAGACATTCTGCGTTTCTCAACGTTCATCAGCACAGTGGAAGGACAGTGGGCAGTCCTTTCCTCGTTTCCTCGAAGAAAGTCAAGCCTCTGGAAGCTCGCTTACCCCAACACATCGCCGCAGGTTCCAAACGTGAGGAATAAAAAGCGGGGCGAACCATTTGGAGTCCAATTCCCGCTCGCTGTTGCCCCAGCGTTGTGCGTTGAGCTGGCACATGGCACGGCACGACCTGGATTCGACCGCCATATTTGCCCGATAGTGGCGTCCCCTATAGGTCGCTGGAGTCGCGAATAGGGTGGTACAAGTCACCAGGCTCGATCTAAAATGGACCGTAAAAATCGACGCCTGCACGTAGCAATCTAAACTTTTCGTCAAAGGTGTATATCACAGGTCGTTTTTTTCTTGAAAATTACAAAGCGCAGTTCTCTTTCTGTAAAAAATAAGGCCAAGAAACTTGCCAGGGTTTACGGTGGGCAGCGACGCAGACGACAGGGGTTCAGTAGCGGGGTGTGTTTGGCGTTCGTATTGATAGATGCGTCGGAAGCAGCGTCCGAAGGTGCAGCCGACCGGCGAAAGAAAGCAGACGACACGCAGACGAAATCCGTTGGCAGCAAAAGCGCCGTCGTTATGCAGACGCGTTTTTTTTTTACCTTAAGTCTTGCTTTAATTATTCACATTTATTTTTTAACTGAAGGTACATTTCAAAAAGATTATGTTCATTTTAATAAACCACGGTGGTCGCGAGCCGTCGCGATAAAGAGGTAGCGCCGTCTATCAATACGAACGCCAAACGCACTCAGCTACTGAACCCTTGTCGTCTGCGTCGCTGCCCGCCGTAGACCCTGTCAAGTTGCCTTTTTTGCCTTTTTGTGTTGCCTTTTTAGATGTGCTGGCAGTGTGGAAAAGTCGGTGTACCGTAAGCAGTGTGACACCGGAAATATTTTGTCCTTTGGCTCGCACCACGCGACCGAACATAAACGGTCCTTTGTAAGAACTTTTTATCACGTTGTGATGCAGTGTGCTCTAACAAGCAGCTACGGTTGCAAGAAGTAGAAAATGTGATTGGTGCGTTAGAGCGACGCCATTATCCCAGGACGTTTATTAACGATACGCAGAGGCGAATGCAGAGGGGAAGGCGGAGTGAGTTACGGGTGCGGGCAACGTCTATTGTATCTGTTCCCTATGTCCAGGGCGTGTCAGATGCTGTTCGGAGAGCTTTGCATTCGCTGGGCGTACAAACTGTTTTTAAACCTCATTACACCTTGGCGAATGTGTTCCCGAAACCGAAGAACCGTACCCCTGCAGACGGTCAGAGCGGAGTCGTATACAAAGTGCAATGCAGGGGTTGTGACGTGACTTACATCGGCGAAACGGGCAGAAAGAGGGCAACGAGACTGAAAGAACACAAAAGGGACGTTGCCAAGGCCACCCATGCCACGCGGTCCAAGACGGAACTTGTCGAACACTGCTGGACCACAGGACACAGCTTCGACCTGGACAATGCGACGACGCTGGCCCGAGGACAAAAGGGGGGCAAAGAAATTCGTCGAGTCCTGGTTCATTCGTAGTGACGCATCGGTGTGCAACTAAACACCAACCGTGGCCCCCTGCCGGACGTTTACGGGGACGTGTGTCATAAGTAGACTGGTCGACCTCGCCTCATTTGTGTCAGTGTATAGTGAAGATGCCACCTGCTTAGGTGGCGAAACGTCTGTACCTTTTTGTTATTAATTTGTTCTGTTAATTCGTAGTAAACCTTTTCAATCGGGATATTGTTCCGTATGCATCGCGCTGTATCCAGTTTTCTCCCTAAGAGACAGCCCGGTATCCATGTCGGCGCAGCACTGCGGAGCGAATCGCGGCGGTCTCAAGAGTACTGGATTCTTTTTAGGGGCGAAGCTCTTAGGGGCTAGCTAGTGTCACTAGCTTATTTAGTGACTCTAGGGCTAGCCATGCCCGTAGGTCCGTCCGTAGGTCCGGCGTCGGTGCTCGTGCTCCTGCTCGTGAGCTCACGAGCACGTGAGCACATGCTCGCGTGCCCGTTCAGGGCACAAAAAAAAAAAGATTAAAAAAAATTACGAGCACGTGAGCTTACATGCTCGTGTAGGGCAAAAAAAAATGAAAAATGAAATTAAAAAAAAAATATTAAAAAATTATGAAAAAATTATGAAATCTGTTTGCGCAGTCGACAGGATTCGAACCTGTGCGGGAACCTGTGCGCCTTAACCACTCGGCCACGACTGCGGGACGATTAGGGGGCTCTGAGATGTGGTAGTAACTCAAGAGCTGGGGATTTAATGGATGAAACGTTGCATGTAGCCGCTCAACGTCTATACAGGAGAGGGCGCTGCGGTCAAATGCGTATATAATTGCGTTAAACTTTGCATGCATTGGCTGAACGTTCATAGACGATAGGGCGCTGCGGTCAAATGCTCAAAAGCGTATATAACCACGTTCCATACCACACATTCTCTTTCATGGATGAAAACGAACGAAAAGCTCGGCATGCTGCGGCTCGGCGTCTACGCAGACAAGCACTACCAGAGCTTCGCCCCAATCAACATCATTCACCACGTGGAGATGAGGTAAAGTTTTTCTTTTGTTTTTCACTGCCTAGGTGGTAAGGACTTTGTGTGAGAACAGAAACAAATATGACTGGATGCATATTTTGGACCGGCAGACGTCAGCTCGACGTGACGGCTCCTGGAAGATAGTCACTCCGCTGGAGATGCTGCAATTTATTGGGATTATCATCTACATGGGGATGGCTGAAATTCTGCGACTGCACTTATACTGGAAAACAACAGGAATATTGAGAGGCCCTCTCCCACCAAATATTATGCCAAGAAAGCGCTTTTCTGCACTGCGTGCGTTGGTGGAAGACACTGTTTTTTCATTGTGTGGACATTGCATGCGTAAATAGTTCCATACTCTTCCAAGAACACCGAAAAGAGAACCCAAACCTCCCAGAACTTTCCAGAAGTGCCTACTTTGACCAGCTGGCATTTATAGAAGAACTATAATTCAGCAGATCTTTGAGTATGATCAAGCAGCGCAAGGGCATATCCCTGCTCACCACCAACCAAAAAGAATGGAGAGAAGAAACTGCAAGCTCTGCTACCAAAAGACGAAATCACAATCCAAAACAAACGTCTTCTGCTCCACATGCCAAGTTTATCCTTGCTTCCCGCCTTCGCGTGATTGTTTTTGTGAGTGGCACAGCCATCGGGGCCTTAACCGGGGCCACTAACTTGGCTGGCCACGAAAAATACAAAGCGTGTCTTACAGGACTGAAAGATGTTGAAATGATGGCTAGGGCCACCCTTGCATAAAAGATGTTGAAATGATGGCTAGGGCCATCCTTGCAACAGTTTGTATATTTCAAACTTGTGAAAATAATTTTCTGGCTCAGTACAGCCACTCATTTGTCTTTTGATTGTGCTTTTTTTTGTAAACTTTTTGTTCATTTGACAAATAAATTATCTTAAAGGGACACTGACAGGGTGTTTATGCTCGCCGAGGTTTTTAGTTGTACATGACATATGAGAGCCCAACTACCCAGAACACAATTTGCGACTCGAAATTCGGTTTCTTTCCGCCCGAAAACCGCCGATCAAGAACTGGCCGGTTCGAGTCTCGCTCGTTTGTCACTGAAAGCACACACTCAATATTAAAAATAGAAAAAAAAATATGAAACCCATTTTTTGTGGCTTCTAAAAAGCTGCAAATACGTTGATTGAAAAAAAGTTCCACAGCGAACCGAAAGCACTCTGTGCGTTCGTCGTTTCGCGTATCGTGGGACTCGCGGGGACGGCGATGGCAGCGGACGACGGGCACTCTTCAGAACAGTGTCGTTCGCGCTACCGGCGAATTCTGTCTGCCTTTGAAAGAGAACTTTGGGACCGATCAAAAGAATTGGTATTCATCCCGTACGACACGCCCGACCACCAAGCCGATTTACACGAAGACGTCGCCGAGCCGTCGCTCCCTTCTCGTGGCTGAAGACATCGCTCACGCAAACGTCAAGCACGATGCGTCTACTTCGAGTTGAATATGCACGTGTACGATTTCTTTACTAGGTGCGAATGTCGCCAATGCGTGGTGCTTCCCGACTTCGACCCTGGAGTACTTTTGCTGAAGAAAAATCGGCAGCAAACTTTCCAACTTACAGTTTATGAGCTGAATTATTACTAAGGAAAGAGATCCCCCAGTAGCTCAGTGGGAACGACGTCCGCTTCACACGCGGCAGGACCGGGTGCGATCCCCAGTGATTGCCTCTTCTCTTTTTTAATGCGAATAGCATTCTTTGGATACTTCACGCACTTTTCGTCTATGTATCTATCTATCTGGCTATCTAACCTCTTACGCCGCGGGTCGATAAATAAATAAAAAAGACCGGCGCCGGCGGGATTCGAACCGTTGAGGGCGTTGACCCTTTGATCAGCAGGCAGACGCGCTAACCACAGAGCTATGAAGGCAGTCATTCAACGCACTCTAAACACTTGTTTATATCTTTACCATCGCGCGCGTTCCATGCACGAGGGCTCATTCCGCTCTCGTGAGGCCGAGCACGGCCGCTACATCACCCTCTCCCGAGCGCGGGAGAGGGTGAGCTGAGGGCCGTGCTAAGCCTCACGAGAGCGGAATGAGCCCTCGTGCATGGAACGCGCGCGCACCGGTAGCTGTGACAGCGCTGTAAAGCGCGTCCTATGGTAAAGATATAAACAACCGTTTAGAGTACCGTTGGTTGAGACTAGCTGAGACGCCAGAAAGTCTGGTCGGTACCATTTTGAGTGTTTGTGCGTATGGCGCGTGCTTTGCTCGCCTTCCTAAGTGACACAAACGCACGTGCTGGGCTGCGGAGATCGTGCGCAGGGCTGTGAAAGTGTCAACAAATTTAGAATCGCCTCAAGAGTGGGCTGGCGTATCTACAGTGTGCCGGCCACCTGACGAACGCGCATAACTCCGCACCGTTTGATGCTATTCGCATTAACGGAGATAATCATTCCCAAAGGATGGGTTCTGCTGATTTTTTTTCTTTCTTTTTTAAACATTTTTTGATGTTTACATTTCTTTTTTTTTTACAATTATCACTGAAGAAACAAACAAAAATAACAAGCAAATGTTGTTGACGAAACGTCGCTGAATTAAATGGGATGGGATTTCCTTTTTGACACCTGCGAACTCAATGTAATCACTTTCCACAAAATGCAAGGAGCTTATAAATCAGGTAGCGTCCGCTTTCCGAGGTGCCCGTAAATGTTCTACAGGAATTGCAGCCAGCCATTGGTCCCGATCCTGTTGATCTTTCGGAAACTGTCGCACAATGCCACTTTTTTCGGATGCAGGACATGTGAGCCAGCTCTTCACGCAACATCTCGGGTGTATTCTTTTCGGAGCCGATCATGGAAATTCACCACGGGCACTCACTACTCATCTCCAACTCCTCAATGTACAAAACAACTCATCTTGGAGTACAGAACAGCGAGCAGAACAAACATAACTGCAGAAGAATCTCGCGGCAAACAGTTCCGCATGTCGTCTGCTACGCAAAGGGGAAAAAAAAAAAAAAGCGCACGGTCGGGTGTAGCCACGTGACTTCCGCCACTCTCTCCTCTCCACTCCTCCGACCTCCGTCCGCGGGTTTCGGTTTCGGTTTTGAGCAATTGCGTCTTTTGGCTTTATTAAAAAAAAATACGCTACTCTGTTGCAAAATACTAATTGGGTAGTCCTCCGACACCATAATGAAGCGCCTGGCAAAAAACGAAAAAAAATATTTTGGGGGCTGTCAGTGTCCCTTTAACTGTTTGCATTCATAACACTGCCGCTTATTTAATTATGATGCCCAGCTAATAACCTACAGTTTGATAAATAGCAATGCCTAATGTGCCTAGTAGTTCCAGAGGAAAAAAAATTTCTGAAAGTGCTGAAAATCGGTTATTTTTCCGCGCTAACGAAAAGGAGTTTCTCCACGTTTGAACGCAAGCTTTGAGTCAGGCGAAAAAAAAAAGCCCGTACAGACAACGCATAGCCTTAACAGTGCTCCGCGCCGACAGTGTTGCATCAAAAACATCCCACAGCCCAGTAAGGAAAGATGGCAGCTTGCAGAGGACTTACATTGGACATGTACGCGTGCACTTGCCGGAATGTCTTGTTTTGGTTTCGTTTCAATAATAGCGACAGGTGGATGTCGCACTGTCGCCTTCATCTGTTGATCCCAAAAGTGGCTCAGTCTTGATTTCAAAGAATAATCCTCGAAATAGCAACACTAGTCAATAATAATAAAAAGTGTGGATTAGTGGAAATAGCAAAACATGGCAAAACACAGATTTCGTAGAATCTACGGATTTTTGTGCAAATCTATTGACTTTATGGAAATCAATCTGCTGACTTTTTTTTTTTCCATCTGGCAACACTGCAATCAAAGCCGCGCAGATCAAGCTGTGGTACTCTAGGCAACTGTAGCTGTGGGAGACTTCGAGAATCTGAGACAAAGAGGACAAAGGCGCCACTAGTGTCACTAAATAAGCTACGCTTAGGCGCCAAATCAGTGGCGCCACCACAGTGGGCGCTAGGGGTGTCGCAAACTTTTGTCGAACCAGATTTTTAGGTCGAACTTTTGTGGTTCGAATGGGTCGAACCGGTTCGACGAACCTTCGAAATTTTTCACCAGATTCGACAGGTTCGACTTTGTGGACACTGTGGCCAGACCTTGATTCAAGCATGTCTAGGTTGGAGAATTTTTTTATGCAATGGGTTATTTTATTTTACGAACAGTTGCAATTAAAAGAAACCAATTCTCATCACTGAAGATGTTAATAACTTAATTTTTTTGTACTGTATTAAGTGAAAGAACCAATCAGCGCTGCCCTTCATTCATCCCTCAGCCATCCCCATCCAATCCGAAGTCAACTGGCCAGCCTGTAGCGCACGCGCACAGGAGTCGAACCTCACTACAAGGTTCGCCGCACTTTCCACTAAAAGTTCGAAAAAGTCGAACCTGGTCGAACTCGAACCGCGGCCGCTTCGCGACACCCCTAGTGGGCGCTACAAGCGCGAGCGCGATGCGGGCCAGTGTTGCCAACCGTAGGGTAATTACCCTACTTCAGTGGCGTCACAAGGGGGGCGGGGGGAGGACCGCCCCGGGTGCAGCGCTCAGGGGGTGTCACGGCGGGCCACAAGAGCGGGGGGGGGGGGGGTAGGGGTAGGAGTCGCGGCGTGCCACGCGAGAGCGGGGAAAGTTGAGGGGGGGGGGGTGTCGCGGCGGGTCACGCGAGAGGGGGGGGGGTGTCGCGGCGGGCTACCGCCCCGGGTGCCGCTGACCCTCGTGACGCCACTGCCCTACTTGTAGGGTATTTTAGGCATTTTTGGTACATTGTAGGGTTGTAGGGCCGTCCGGCCATTTCCCCGCCAAAAGTAGGGTATTTTCAGACGTTGCTTCTTCAACGGCGAGCTAAATATAACCAGCAAAAACACAGTAAAAAAGAAACTGTTGTGCATGTTTTGCGTAGCTTTGCAACCCGTGTGCTGCCACACCACGACATCATGTAAAACGAAAGTATCCAAGTTGCAAGACTTGCTAACAGAGAGCACCACACGCTAATAGCGAGTTCGTTTCACACGCACTGGCACCGTTCAAGTTCTCTCCCAGAATGCATCACACTCGCAGAGTGTTGCACGGAGAACTGGACTCAATCGAACACGCCCAATGCACCGAGTGCAGAAGACTGATGCTGCCGCCATCTATGTTGTAGAAAAGGTACCAACCTCAAACCGAAACTAGCGCCTTTCTGTTCGGAGTGATGGGTGGGAATGCGAGAGTGCAGTCGCTACCAGCGTTTATCTACAAACGTTGGTCGATGCAACCTGTAGTTTATATTTGCTATGACTTCAAGCAACTCGGCTGTCGTAGAGATAATTACAGACGGCGTAAATTTCCGCAACCAGCTGTCTACAAAGAAGGTGGTTGCGATCTCTTTGCACCCGCTTACACTGAAGAAAACTGATGATGCTGTCCGAGCAGAAGCTTGATCCGTTTGAGCATGGTATTATGCGTGAACCACCGAAAAGGTACGGCTTAAAACTAATCTGTTGGAATATCCAGGAAAACGTTTCGTGGGACTTTCGATTTCGATCGTCATTACAGGCGGATCAGATATTAGCCTTGGTGAGGGCGTCGAGAACGATAGTTTTCTCGAACAAAATACGACGGGGCAAGTAGGCTGACGTAGGTAAATGTTAAACATGATGATGTTGCCCAAGCCTCGGGTAAAGTCACTCTGTTTAGCTTTCTTTGATGCTTATTGGGCAGTCACAGGTTTCTGCTGGGGGAGTTTTGTCGAAAAGGTTAAATTTTTACCCGCACATGGATGGTGATAAACATATCTCGGGGGCCGCTGATGCGTTTGTTCTGAGAATTTCTTTCCACACTGGTATATTTCAGCGTCTGTACGGCAACAGAGCGACTTAAAACCTGCAAATAAAGAACGGTTTGTCAATTGCTTCCTTCATGAAATAGCAGATGCTCACAATTCAAGCTCGCATTTGATTCCGTTGCCCGTGGGACGCGATTTCTATCAGAAAATCTACTTTTTCCTTTCGGTTCCGCGACACATCGTAGCAGACGAACCCTCGTCATCTGCTCCTGCCAGGGTGTCGAACCGGAACCGAACCGAACCGAAAACCGGAACAGAACCGTTATTTTTAGCCGAACCGGAACTGAACCGAACCGAAATCTTCGCCGCCATCTTGGAACTGAACCGGAACCGAACCGAAAAAAATATAACGGTAACCGGTTCAAAACGGTTCAACCTAATTTTTTAATTTTTTTTTTGTATCACAAAATGAACATATGGGAATAAAAAATTGGCTGCTGTATTGCTATCTGTTGATCAAATCGTCATATACAGAATTGCGATGTATGGTAAATTGTGGGTTTTCGTGGCGCTTTTGTATTGGCACTATGATTAACCATTGTCACGTGACGTCATGGTGTCAATACATGTTGTAAAGTAATGACACATGACCTCGTGACGTCACGTGACTCACCGCGTCAACTCGATTTAATGTGAGGATGTCACTAGATGTATTAACCTTGTTGATAGCGTGACGTAACATGACATCACGATTTTGTACCGAGAGTGACGTGACACCGTGACGTAAGCGTTTTTCAAAACCTTTAGTCGAGTGCTCGGGTTCATGACAATCAGTATCGCCAAACATTCGGATAACGGCTCATGTCAATTAAATATGATAATAGCCCAATTCTAACAATATCTGAAGCTCAGCCCATGCTTTTGCTTTCCAAACCCTTGCCGCCTAGGGCATAACTATGATAAACACTGACGGTATATTATTAGCGTCAGACCACGTGGCCGCTTGTTCAAATGGCGAGTTGAGGAGGGGATCGACAGCTGTCTCTTTCCTTTATTTTTTCTGCATCTGCTATTACGTGGAGGGGGAAACTAATGGATGCTTTCGCAAGCTAGCAACGTCAGGGGTTACTTGTTAGCAGTATTTATTGAAAGCACAAAAAAAATGTTTCAAGACCAATTTTACATCATTGAGGTACCCAAACATTTTTTTCGTTTTGGCTGTACTGCATCCGAAAGATGTCGCCGAGAATAGAAGTATTTAAATGAATAAATGCGACTTATTAATATGACGTTACATAACGCTACATGTGTGTAGGGAAGGAATACCTAAAAAAAAGATTTTAGTGACCTCAGAGGGACAGCCGAACGTTGACAGTCGCTGTAAGTCCCACACGAGCGTCGTTCTCAAGTTACTGCCCAAGTTTCGACCCCTCTGTATTTTGCTTAAAGGAGCTATAAAAATATTTCCATACATCACTAAATACTACTCAGGATCACTCCCTAACGTTAATAACTGTTTCAACTTGGCTTTGCTCTTTTTTCTAAGCAATGGCAGTCGCCAAAAAATTAAAAATATATGAGCATCGTTCATCCCCTCAACACGGAGCCAGAAGCGGCCACATGGCCTGGTGCCTATCTTATGCCGCCAATTAGCGTTAAAATAGTTCGGCTATTCTCATCACCGCAGGGGTGTGACACGAGCCACTACCCAAGTGTCCGCAGAGGCATTGATTGTTACGAGCCGATGTACAGTGCTCACGCAGTTCTCCTGTCCCATCCATGAGCCGCGCTCGACTGTCGTTAGGCGGGTGGTTTTGATCCCACAATTACGATATCAATCTTTGCGAAGGCAAGACTAAAAGATATAGTCTCATTTTATCCTCGCAATTTCACCGCGACAAAGAAGCGTCTGAATCTGTGGTGGTCTGTGCGAGTATACTTGGGCCAGGCTAGGACCAGTACGCCTCGGAAAAGTCATGAACATTCCAACCCGATATCGTTTCATGACCCCTTTAAACTTTACGTAGTGCAAAATAAAATTTATGAAGGGTTGCTGTTAACCAGTGACAAACAAAATCGTTGAATTAGCACACACAAACGGAGGAGGCAATTCCTCAGGAATACTTTCAGCCTTTCCACTCAGGTGAAGAAGGAAGACCAGCGGAGCTGTACTATGGTGGGAATGAAGTAATGGCGGTAATGGCCGGCAGCAAGTCGGCAAGCCAGAGTGGAAAGGCTGGAGAGGTTGCCGCCATCTATGCGCGACGGCGGCAACCAGACAACCGGCCAGCCGTTTGTCTGGTTGCCGTCGTCACTTATAGATGGCGGTAGCTGTCCAAAGTTTAGTGTCGTCATTTAGTATTACACTGGGGAAACTAGCCCTTAACAGCTCCGCTGTAAAAAGAAGTGTGTGTGTGTGTGTGTGGGGGGGGGGGGGGGGGTTAGTTTTAAAAACATACTGTGTTGTAAAGGTTCCTCTTCCCCTCATCATTGGCGCAGACCAAAAAGCGTTACCCCGGAAACTACTTTGTTTGCAAAAACGCTCTTGCTAAAAAAACATGTTTTTGTCGTGCCACACGTTCGCGCCTTTCCTCATGACAATGCACTCAGAATAATAATACGTGCCTTTCAAATATTCGACTTTCACTGAGCTTTAACCTCCTGCAGCGTGCATTTTGCACCATCGAATTCAATTTTCTCAGCAAGAAGAAATCACATTGACCACCAGCCTATAGTGTGATGACGTCAGGTGCATACAATGTTAAATAGTTCAGCTTTCTGGTGAAATGTGATGTTCGCAACACTAGCAATAGATGTCCTAATTGTAAAGTTGTGCAGTATTTATAACAGTCTCGCGATGATATATGGTAGCCTAGAGAAATTCTTTGAGCGCATGACTATTAAAGCATAGGGTTGTAAAGTGAGGGCCCAAAACAAGTGCAGGTAAAACCGAATAAAACATTAGCCTCCCGAGGCAGTATCTAGCAATGTTTCGAGCTCATGCAAGCTGATGAAATGTGATTTATACTAAGATTTTAGGATTATTCGTCTGTCCTTTGCGCTATTTATGTAAAATTATGAATTTCATTGCGTGCATCTTTACGCATCTCTTTTGGCAGTAAGTCGTTCTGTAAGGGATTATTTAGACAAAAAACATTAATTGTCTCTCTCTTTTGAACATTTCGTGCATTTGACTTCCAATCTATCATGTGAGCACAGAGTCCTTTTTGGCATACAATGCAAGCCGATATTTCACACTGCCAATCAGCAAACAGAAAAACCCTTTTACGCAGACTCCACAGCTCGTGTAGTTTCGAGTATCGTCCTTCCGCGTCGGTCTCAAGCGGCTATGTGAACTTTATAAAGTAAAATTTATTGATCATTATAAAAATATATTTGATTACTAACTGAATATTTGACAACATAAATAAAGGGCCGACCACCCTAAAGCAATGCCCCCCAAATTATCTGAAAGGTGTTCTGCCAATCTCTTCCGGCGTTTTTATCCTCGACAAGCACGTTGTAAGTGATATGGGACGGCGCCTACACACATTTCTGATTTTGAAGCTAATTTAAATAACTATGTGTTCCTCACACATATAACTTCTCAAACATATAGAAGTCTGTTATTGCCTCTTTTGCGTGGTGAACATTACTTTCATGTGTCTTTGGGCTGGACAAAAACAAAGTAAACAGGGGCGCGCGGCGGAACTATGACGATTACGCACGCAAACCGCCAGAAAGTGTCCAATTAAATAGCTGCCATGTCGAGTAGAACGTGAAATACTACTTCGTTTTATTTAACAAAAAAGAATCTTGGAGGACGCTTAAGCTTCGCCTTTAAAAGTTTAACGCGATAGCGTTAACGGGCCTCGTTTGCATCGCATTCTCATTTGCCGCGCAAGCGTGCCTCGCGTGGCCTAGTCAAAAGTGCCTCACTCGCAACCGAAGGATCGTGGGCTCGAATCCCGCCTAAAATTCTTGATTTCTTTTTCTTTAGGGGAAAGGAATTACTTTAAAAAGTGAAATGATTTGAGACATACGGCGACCTTTAATTCGCCTTACATGTCATGTTTTAATCACTCTCATTCCACGCGTGATGTCACGTTTCACGTGAGCATTGTGGGTTGTTTGAAATTCTTGCGCGAGGGCATGTAGTTCTGACGTCATGACCCTATCGACCAATCAGGATTTTCCAATTACGCCACCGACATCGGCTTTTCTGCGACATGAGCTCCTTAACGCTATCGCGTTATAATAATCAACTAGCAAGGGTGATGCTCATTTGCAAATTAAATTGACCGGCATCTTGTGAAGAACAAACCTCCACAGCCAGGCTATGCCAGTCAGGGACTCCGGAAGTAGATTTTGAGTGGGGGGCTGAAGCCAAGCATTTTGTTTTTATATATTTTATTATAGGAAACAAGGGCTGGAGCCGAATTTCTGGTGTTTTATTTTTACTTATTGTTTATTAAAAATAAGATATTATTTGCATGAAGTTTCTTACTTAGCATGTACAATCACTTCTCCTTCCTGCTTTATAACAACAGTAGGGAGTTTTACTGGCTCGTACGCAAGAGCCTTGCGTACGCAATACAATTACGAGTCGGAAATGCACACGCGTAGAACGCAATATTGCGTTTTGCGCATGCACCTTCCGACCCTCAAAGCTTCTACGTACCATCCGCCAAAACTCTCTAATATCGCGAAAACGCTTATGCATAGTGCTTTAGACCATTTCCAAATCCCTACAAGGATACCGTTTATTATTCTTCAAATGTTCATCCAAAAAGACATCCAGGCTATGCAATGAACGAGTAAGCCAAGAGAATTACATATATACGACATCTTAATACATATTTAAAAAATGTGCACAGAAGCGTGATGAAGGAAACAGATTCATATATAAGGCTCAAGGCCATGACCAAGGTCGCCGTTCGCTCAGCAGTCCTGGAGACAAATTCCTTGATGATGTCGTCCAGGTTGAGCTCGGTGGTTCTTCCTTTTTCAATGTGCAAAATAAGGAGGTGTGTTAGCCTACCCTGACTCATGCAGCTGCGTAGATACGTTTTAATTCGGCGTAATTCACTAAATGAGCGCTCCCCCGAAGCGACAGATGCAGGCACAGAATGAAGTTTCGTAAATTTTACGACTTGGCCTAGGAGGGCATGAGTTTCGTCGAATTTTGCCTGTAGTGTCCTCAATATGTCGTCAATTGTGAGGGAATCAAGGTTGCATAGAAGAGCCGGCAAAGGTAAAAGCTTCGCAGAGAGTCGGGCCACATCAAAATCACACCATGCACTCCTAGGGCCTCTTTCAGGTCATCGGTAGTGAACTGTCTTCCCCGGCGGCGTTAAGAAAGGTGCTCTTTAGTTTTACTAGCTGCTGCATACCAGGCTGTTCAAACCGCCGTTGAGTTTCACTCATAATGCTGTCAACAGCCGCGAAGTACCCCTTCCGTAACGCTGCCTTGCAATCAACTACAACTGGCAGTGAAGGTGTGTTGCTCATTTCAAAGCTTTCTGGAGGTTTTTTCGGCCTTGCGCTGCGAGCGTCCTTCAAACCTAGCCACATTGCAGTTGAGATCGCGCAGTCCCACAACTTGTCAAACGTGACTTCAGGCCGCAGACGTGACAGTGCCTCGCAGAAAGTCCCTGCAGCCTCTTTGATACCTGCGGCGCGAAACGTTGAACGTTGCAGTACCCTTGCAAGTTCTTCGCATGGGCCGAACAAAGCTATAGAAATGTTTATTCCTAGCGGCGTTTCCAACCTTTTCAAAAGCCTCTCGTAGCCCCTTCAAAAAAACCCTGTTGTTGTCTGCAATCGAATATTATCCTTGTAGCAGCTCGTTCAGTGTAGCCTGAACTCTAGCATAGTTTTCAGGGAACCTTTCATTGACTTCACTCTGACAGTCCACCTTGTCGGGCAGTGGAAGAAGGTTATTTGGCGTTGACCCGGCATTTTCCGCCGCCTCGCGGACTGAAGGAATTACAATAGATGAATAAATAGCTTTGCGTTTCTTCGAAGTCGGAGTGGGGGGCTCAGCCCCATCCTGAAAAATCTTGGGTGGCTCTGGCCCCCCTGCCCCCCCCCCCCCCCCCCCCCGGTTCCGGAGTCCCTGATGCCAGTTTTTCCTGTATAAGAAAATGTTCACTTAGGCAAGCGCTATTTTGGGCCAGATTCAATCTGAATGCGAAGGTGAGTATAGATTAGAGTGAACGATTGCGATTACTCATTGACGTATGATTAGTCGCATGCATGCTGTGCTGAGTGCAAACTATGTTTGGTTAGAACAACAAGCATTTTGATTTCCGCTCGGTGTTTCTATAAAAAATAGACTGAAAGGAATTATCCTAGACTTTTGTGACATTTTGAAAGTGCCATTGCTTTTAGCTCAGTTGTGTCGTCATCATATACATATATATTGTGAAGCGTATTTCGTAAACCATATTTCATGATATATATGGCCCCGAGGTGCTCATTTTATAATTTTATGTGATTTAATTAATTCCTTAGTTCAAGGACACAATCACGATTTCACTTTTAATACTGCGACACAAAGTTGTACGAATCACGGGTATTTTAGGCGACCTTCCACACTTCGCAACAACATTTTATAACGTGTAAATAGATCAAATTGCATTTTAGAATTTTACTTAAACACGAAGAAAGGACAAGCAATCTGATCTATTTACATGTATGTACCAACAAGCTCAACTCTTTACTCTTGTACTTAAACATTTTGATTCAGGTAAAATATATGTTACTGGTAAACAAAGGGATCTTGAGTCGTATGAACACGAAGTTGTGTACGTTAATGTAGACTTGCGTCGAAATTAAATAACTGAATTTCATACTTCTGCTGCCTAAAAAACAAAAGTAAATTGCAGGGACGATCGAAGAAACTATATAGTTAATCGTTTCACGGCGTAAATGGTGTATATTGCAAGAACAATGCGGATAATATATTCTCAATTTAGCGGTTCAAACCGGTTTGAACCGTTATTTTTTGCTCCCCGGAACTGAACCGGAACTGAACCGAAAGCCGTGAACCGGAACCGAAACGATAAAAATTTCGGTTCGACACTCTGGCTCCTGCTCTCGCCGGAGCGAGGCATGACGGGATTGCATTTTGGCGCACTCCCGATTTTCTCGGTGCAGCGAGTGCATGCACGCGTGGGGTGCCAGCGCTGAAACGAACTCGGAGAGTGCGACCACTCGTGGAATGCCGGCTGAAACGAACTCTCTCCAGGCTGCGAGTGGGCACGCGTGGGCACGAGTGCCGTGAAACGAACTCGCTATAAGATGGAGAGTATTGGAGAGCTGGAGCAAGTGGGGGAGGTGGGAGGAGTGGGAGTTGCGAAAAGGGAGTTTGGAGCCAGAAGAGGTATATCTTCCCAGTGGTCTTGTTCCCTCCAATTTTTCTCTGGTGACTCTGGTCCATCCGACGGTCCTTGTTACACCTGCGAAACACGTGGCACTGCGGGCGAAGCCACCCCGAGCCCATTAGAACCGGCAACCACCTGTTCAACTGGACTTTTCTACGCGTTGACGTAAGCTCTGCATGCTGCAAATAACCATAGCTGGAACTACCACTCGTCCTGGGCGCTCTTTTGTTATGGCGCGTTTCGATCACCGATAATCGACGAGTACGGAGACCGATTTCAAAGCTCCCGCAGAGCTTTCCGGCACGTTGTGCAGTCGGTAGGCTGTTTGAAGACTCTAGTTTCAGTTTCTAATTTTGTAGCTCGTCTTTGACGACAAATCGGCTAAACATGTTGGTTGGGGATGTCTGTGCAGTTAGTATCTATGATCTCTATGGTTTGTGCGCTCGCAACATCACTGTTGTGCTGATGCTGAACAGCGCGCATGCAAGCCCTATCGCTTCGTACTGTATTAATATTACCCTGTATCATCATAATCCATGCAACAGTGTTATTTGAACAGAGATTTGCCTCGTAGGGTAAAATGAAGGGTAACGTAGGATAATGTAGGTTTTTTTGGACGCTGGCGTGGGGTGTTTTCTAAAATAGGTTGGCAACACTGTGCGGGACGCGGGCCGCGCGGGCTGCGCGGGCCCAGTGTTACACCAGTGTCTCATTCAAAACGAGGACAGTCACAAGTAGGGTGCCTGCTGCAGCGAGTCGGTAAGTAGACCGAGGTCCTACGCCAAGACCGCCTAAGCTTTGGCATGACAGACAGGCCCGAGTCTAGTTTGTTCGATTCAGGGAGGACGCGGGTCTTGAGAATTCAAAAATCGCGAAAAAATCACTTTTTCAAAAATTGGATATGTACATGCCTTTCTCCATCTCTGCTGTACGTATTGAAGCTCAAAACGCCAAATAAATACGTGTAATAACGCATTCTCGACGCTTCCGCGATCGCGAAATGCCAATCGAGCAACCAAATCAAAATCAAATTCGCGCGCGCATATATAAAAAAAAAAAAAAACGTTTACCGGACGGCAGCTATCTTGGTCTTGTTTTGTAAACCTTTCAAAATGTCGTAGGCAAGGCAACGCCGTTTGTATGTGTGTGTGAGCGTTGTAAGTGAAGATGGGGGGAGGAGAGGGCCAATAGTGGGCAACGCCGTTTCGTGAGGTTTCCCGCCAAAGGAGCGCGGCGCCGTGATTGGCCGAGAGGCTCCGGACAGTTCCGAACAAGTTCCTCCTCCCCCGCTCGCTTGTTCTCTTTCTCCACGCTTGGTCTTTACGGCGTTCTTCCTTGTCCAGTAATCGCAAGTAATATGGTTGTGCTTCTCGAAAAAATACGCGGACAGGGAGGTACACAGGGCCAGTCTTGGGCATTAACTAGTTACTAGTAACGCGTTACCGGTAACTAGTTACTTTTTTCCGGTAACTTTTACCTGTAACGCGTTACTCTTTAATGCTGCTAACTTGTAACTGTAGCACTGTTACTTTTTAATGGGTAACTGTAACTGTTTACGCCGTTACAGTTACTTTTTTTACTATATAAATTAGAACCCACTGCCGCGGATTTGGAGAAATTGCCATCTTGAAGTATTTTTCTCCAAACTCCTCGCTGACAAAAAAAAAAAAAAAAAGAAAAAAAAAAGAAGCACGAAACTGGGAGGTAAAGGAAGCGGCGCCCGCAGTGGTTGGGGCGGCGAACAATGTCTGTTTCACTGACTTTGGCTCACTCTTCTCTCGTGGGCAGGGCCGGATTAAGGTATGGGCAAAGGGTGCTGCAGCCCAGGGCCCCCGACTCTGTGGGGGCCCCCATAACAAAAGCTCGTAGAAAAAAAAGAAAAAAAAAAAAACGAAACCTAAAAATATTTTAAAAGCGATGTTGCTTTGCCGCAGCATTCGAGAAGAGGGATATACAAAGATAATGGCGGTGTCAGCGAGGCCAAACGCGCACTTCGCGTAGCACACTCCAATTCCTGTACAAAGCCGGCCCTTTGGGTGGGTGACCGGCCCCTTAGGGTGCTTGTCCGCTTTCTTTTGAAAGCGGCTTCGAGCAAACGAGGAAAACACGCGAGCCACAATCCACAATCTGGGAATTTTCACTCTTTTTTTTTTTTTTTTTGTCAGGAAGGGAAATGTCATAGACACCTCCCCCTTCACCTTACTCGGGCTCGTGTCTCGTGCGCGCAAACACGTGTTTTTGAGCAGCGCTTACACTTTGAAAGTGCGGCCTTCGACGCTGCTGGGGAAGGGAACAAAGCTGCATGCCACTTCCTCGGTGGTCTTGCCGGAGTGCTCCCTAGTTGAAACCAGACGAAATTGTAAATTTTTTGTATTTTGAGGCTACATTCACTTGATTAAAAAATAAAGGAAACTGCAGTATTTCCCAGGTTCATTTACCCAATAAGAGACTACGTCACAACATGGCGTCTGGGTCCAAACAAACCGTTGATAGGGACGTTGCTATGGACCAATGCATGGAGACTCCAGATGAGGCTAGATTTTTGCTTATAAGTAAGCAAATAATTTTTGTAAGCAACCTAACTTCTTGATATCTAATTATGAAGATGTTCTTGTCGTCTCAGTGTCGTATTGCAACAATAAAATTCATTTCTGAAGTATTACACTCCGCTTTGCTTTGGTAGCAGACGACATAATAGATTTGCTGGCTTCTGTTGCAGCGGGCGTCTTCATTGAATTGCGTCGGTAAACGAGCGACAAAAACCAGTGCATTGCCATGGCCTAGAGGCCTCCGCAATGTGAGTTTTTTTCTGCGAAGAGCCCAGCTTAGTTCAGAGGGGTGAAAATGCCGTAAAATCAAACCATGCCATGCAGATCAGTTACGACGACGACCTGAAGTGCATTACCGGCGTAGTGCAGGCCAGCATGAGAAACAAATTGTACGCCGTCGAGGCAAGTCGTTTGTTATTATTATCTTTTAAGTTGTCAGGTTATTAAAAAATTGCAAGTCTATTGCGATTTCGCAGTATTGTGCTTTTTTTTTCTTCTTGGTATACATCGAATTCCGTGGATGTGCTCTTTTGGTGAAGATCTCCATCGAACCCGCGATGCGAGTACAATTTGTAATAAATTAACCTTATGTTTTTTATCCAGTTCTTTCGCGCTTTGGGGTCTTGTGAAAATCTGGATAAACTGCAAGAATCGTTCTCCACGCGGTGGTTACAACCAGGTACGAAGCACCCTCCCATAGCGCGAGTCCGCAAACAAAATTTGGCATCTCAGCCGATCGCCTGAAGTGCTTTTCTCACGGGTGCAATGCACTTTTAGCAGACGATCATCTCGACCGACGCCCGGACTTTCGATAAACCATATTTTGCATCGCACCCACTATGAATTCTTATATAAGTGTATGAAACTCATTATATTTCAAACAAATGCAATATCAGAATATCGTCTTTATTCACACGATTCAGACGCCGGCGCCGGCTTGGTCGGCGGGTGTGTGGCAGATGGCATACTACTTGCATTCGTCGTCTGCTGCAGGCATCTTGAGGACCCGAAGTTGCAGTCGTAAATATTTCAGAAACAAGCGATTACCGGCACACTTCTGTCGAAACATATATAACATTCAAGCTTTCCATATTTGTGATTTTTAGAAGTTTAAATCCTACACCAGATTTTTCAACGGTGGGGCTTTTGTAGCGAAACCTATCCACATGTATTTGTCCATAACAATGACCCTAGCAACGGTTTGTTTGGACCCATGACGTCACACTTACGGAGTCAATTGCCTTAACCAGACATCATTATCATCATCATCGTTGCCATCACCATCATCATTAGGGCCCCTGAAGCGTCCTTAGCCCAGGGCCCCAAAATGCCTTAATCCGGCTCTGCTCGTGGGGACCATCTGCGGGTGTTGGTGGTCGTGCGATGTCTCCGGGTATTCCGTCTGGGCTGTGTCTGGGACATGTCCGAGCTATCGTTTTTACACCCAGCGCTTCGCCGTTTCCTCGTCCCTATTAGTTTTCAAGGAAGCCGTCCCCATATTGTGCAGAAAGCCGGCGCTTGTTTAACTTATTCATTCTCTTCGGAGCCGCTCAAGCGAACACGACTTCCACAGTTGGCGTTTCGGACATAGACGCCGCGGCGGTCGTCGTACACTTGCAAAGCACCAGAAGCTAATCGTCTCCTTTCCCCTTTATTCTTTGGAAGCTGTTTGACCTGCTATGCTTAGGCCTGCTTCCGAATATATCCCATAAGGTTATTATGTGACCATCTCTGTCCTCATTCGTTTCAAAGTGAAAAATAAACCAAAACTTTCATTGACGCGAGCCGATGACAATTTTGAAAAACGATTTATTCTATCTTATAACAAATATTGCAAATAAATTATGCACATCAATATGGTGAAATGGCGAATGACACAAAAAAGAAACACCCTTCGGGTTTAAATTTTTCTAATTTCTCAGTTTACCTTTCTTCTCACTATAGTGTAACAAATAAAATAATATTGTTTTGGTTTGTGATTCCTTGTGTCCAATTTTCGTACTGTAACGAGAAAGTAACGGCGTTACTGCATTTGTAGTAACTGTAACTGTAACACGTTACTTTTGGAAACCTGTAACTGTAACTGTAGCAGAGTTACTTTTTCCCCCTAGGTAACTGTAACACTGTTACTTTTTACTGGTAACGTGCCCATGACTACAGGGCTTAAAGTCTAGGGGTCTCAGGGGGTCTCGGACCCCCACTGATTTTAACGGATGGTCTGAGACCCCCCTCCACAGCCCCAGCATTAGTGATATCAAAATCATATCTTGCAATTAAATAGCCTGTTTTCAGGGATGACATTTGAGGATTAGCAATTTGAGGGTTGCAAGTAGAGTGTGGGCAGATGTCAGCAGTGGGGTTTGTTTTATGTGCATCTATTACATCTTGTAAGAACCCCACCCCATCCCACCCCACCTTCTTGTAGGGACCCCCTCAACTGACAGAAGACTTTAAGCACTGGAGGTACACACAATGTTTCGGGCGGACGCCCTTCTTCAAGTAATAGACTCAAAAGACGGCAAGAAACAGGCAGGGGTCGGTCACGTCACAAAAATAAGGGTATATACATTGGCCGAGAGGGAGGAGAAGGCGAGACCGTTAAGGCCCGTTCAGACTTGCGACAGTCGCTGGGGCGACCAGCGACTAGCGAGTGGTTTTTGGTCACGGAGCTGGCGGAGCGACCTAAACAGGTCGGTAGCGACCGATTTTGGCCAGTCGCTCTCTGACCGATTTCTTAAGTCGCAAAAACGAGTCGCTGGACGGTGGAGCCAATCACAGTCTTGTCTGAAGTGATGTGTGCGTTTTTTTACATCCGGCACTGCTTCCCGCAGGAAATAGCGACGACGAGCACACGGCGGCGATAACCGGCATGGAGTTATTATTAATGCTGTCAAAGAATCCATTCTTTTACAATAAGCGGCACCCTGAACACAAGGATCGGGACAAAAAGCTGTAGGCCTGGAACGAGATTGGCGACATTTTCGGCCATGACAGATATATGTGTACAATGGGTAGCGGACATTTCATCAAACGCCGTTTCATCGAATGAATGGACATTTCATTGAACGCCGTCTTCCGTATCGAATCACTAAGGGCCGTTTCATCGAATTTCTTTGTACCGAGTTTTGGGGCATAACAGTGCTTTATAGATGTTTTACTTTGTATTTGTTAAGACTAAGGTAGTCACTTGTGAAATTGTTTAGAAAGTTTCACCACGAACACGAAACTTGTAAATCCAAGATGCTTTGTGGTATATTACCCAGAAGAGGATCCGGACATTTTGGTGAAGGGCGTTTCGGTGCGGTCTTTTCGGTGCACAAACTTTTTGCTTCACGGACTTTTCGGTTTATGGACATTTCGGTGCACGGACATTTCGGTGCACAGTAATTCAAAATAGCAAAGTTTTTTCTTTTTAATTAATAAGCACTACTTTAGGTAGAAGTTTTTTTTTTTTTTTTTTTGCACTTTGTGAATTTGTAGATTTGGTCATTCATTTACGGGCACTTACTCATATACGACCTAAGTGACTTTGTAAGGCGCAGCACCACCCTGCGGATGGACTGGATACGTTGGGTGTTAAGTTTAATTTGCAGGTGTCTTTTCCAACGTACGCACTAGACGGAACCCATCGTGTTTTTGCGTTGGGTCGATACAGGCGTTCTCGGCGCTTTCTCTAAAGGTGTGGGCTTTATTATTGATAATCTGTGTAGGAAAGGCCCCAACAGCAAGAAGATTGAGATTGTTGAAAATTACCCGAGACATGTGATGCGACTAGTGCGTACGTTGGAAAAGAGGCACCGACATACGAACCATAACGTCCAACGTCTCCAATCCTCACGCAGGATGGTACTGTGCCTAACAAAGTAACTTAGGTGGCATGTCAGTAAATGGCCTTAAATAGATTTTTATTTATTTATTCATAATACCTTGAAGGTCCATTTCTGGACATTACACAAGGGGCGTCTAAAAGACCCCTCTTGTGTCTAAAAGATCAAAGACCAAGTCCTAAAAGATTAAAAAGTGTGAAAAATAAATTTCTAGCTAAAACAGTGCTTCTTACGTTTAGAGAAAACTAAAAAAGACTCGTGATTTTGATTGGCCTGCACCGAAATGTCTGTGCATCGAAAAGTCCGTGCACCGAAATGTCCGCGCACCAAAGAGTCCCACACCGAAAAGTCCGTGCACCGAAACGTCCGTATACCGTAAAGTCAGTGCACCGAAAAGTCCACACCGAAACGTCCTACACCGAAACGCCCTACACCGAAAAGTCCTAGACCAACAAAGAAGACAATGGTTTGTCTTTCAGTTTGTGTTGCCCTTTATATTTTGTGATTTCGGCCCACTGAGTATGTTTTCTGGTAAGATAAGCAGCTGTTCACCACACACTTTTCTCTCTCTCTTGTTCTTTGTCCCCAAAACAAGCCTGGACTGGAACCACTTCTCCTTCACTGTCATCTTTATCACCGACCCATTTGCCAATGAATGATCTTCAGGACGCTTTCTTAATAAGGCCAACCCGCACCAGACAATAGTGAAGCCCTGGGTGTACTCTGTCACCCAAGAAGACTGAACCCTTCCGGATTCTCACATAACCCAAGGTTACACATATACGCTATCAGACAGTAAAGCACAACACGCTTCCCAGAAAGCATTTCATGCTTTCTCTTTTTTTGTCTCATTTTTAATTATTTCATGTGGCATGGAGAGGGGTAATTGTTTCTTGGAGGCTTTTTTCTCGAAGCAGGATATGTTCACGATGGAACTTATCTCGTCACTGCACCCTCTGATATAAAAAAAAAAAAAGCAGAGAGAATTAAATGAAGTTGTGTATGAAAATTAAAATAAATTACAAAAATATTACAGGTTGTAACGGTGTTCGATGAAAAGGCGTTCAATGAAACGGCTTCGATGAAACGGCGTTCGGTGAAACGGCATTCGATGAAACGGCATTCGATGAAACGGTGTTCGATGAAACGGTGTTCGATGAAACAGCGTTCGACGAAATGTCCGGCGACGAAATGTATACAATATCGCGGTTGAGGGAGCGCACATATAGCCTTTGTTTTACGTTCCGAAGCACCATTAAGTTTTTTTTTTTTCCTGCCGGCGCCTTTGATCAGAAAAACCGTTTAGCCGGCTGGGGAAGGTGTTGATTAATATCTGTTAAGTTGGCAGCGAGCCTGGCGACTCGTCAGTCGCTCAATTAGGTGTGAACACTGGTGGTCGCTAGTCGCTCTAGCAACTGTCGCATGTGTGAACGGGCCCTTAGAAGACGGAGTACAACCTCTTCGCCTGTCATCTAACGCAGTTTAAAAAAAAAGCAAAGCAAAAGCCGGGGCGCGCAAGTGCCATGGGATCTCAAACTTGTCTCTCGGCATCTTCCGCGAGAACACACCACCCAGAATGGTCCTCGAGGGTCCCCGGCCGCCACAACCACTACCACAGCGGTTATGACGCGAGGTTCGGATCGGTTCCAGGAAGCCCCCGGGACCCCAGGTGTCGGGTGAAGCGTAATAACTTCGGCGCCGTTTGTTTCAAAAAGGTTTAGAAAAATACAGTTTTGTTAACAGCAGTAGCGACAATTTATTGCTATTCGTTTTGAGTGTTTATTTATTGGCCTCCGAGTTCCCGAAACCGCCGGGTGCCGAAATCGCCCACGCGGGAAGGCCGTTCGCAAACCGGCACGAATACATAAGCTAATCGCCCAGATTCCTCCCCCCCCCGCCCTGGCCCAAAAAACAAAAAATAAAAAATAAAAAAATACGGCATTTAGAAACATTTGGTGAACCCTTTCAACCAAACCCCCCCTCCCCTTTTCTCCTCCCCTCCCCCTCCCTCCAACCCCCACGGCAACAACCTCCTGATGAAGAATGCTTTGGGACTGGATATACGTATTCCCACTATATACAACATGATACAGGTTAAAGAAGCCGGAATGGCGAACTGACATAATTAAAAATTATACTGGCGAGAGGAAAGGATGCACGAGAGCAAACGCTAAGGCTTCTAAAGAAAGCAGAAAAGCGAGGGCACAAAGGATATTCCACAAAATCGACTACGTCATAGGAGAAGCGGCAATCCTGTTGGGGGGCGACCATCCACGGTTACGCCATCAAAGTCCCGAGCAATCATGCACTCGCGCACCGCAAGTGCCGACCGTACGGCTGTGCAAGCGCGCCCGTCGTTTCAGCTGTACAACCAAAGAAAAAAAAAAAGGTTTAAAGGGGCACTGACACACCAAAGTCATATTTATTTTTATTATCCGAAACGATTGAAAACAGTGCCGGGACATTACCCTCAAAATTCGAAACTTGGGAATTCAGTATTTGTGAATTAAAAAAACAATTCCCAAATGCCGAATTTGAAGTTCCCGCGCGATCCCCGCCAGTGCAGTCAGTCAAATTTTGCGGTCTCCTGCGACTCGACTTTCTCTCGGACCTCCGCTGACCCGATGCGAGGAGGAGGCGAGCTGGCGGGATAGAAGAGAGCCGGCGCGGGAAAAACTGGTTTCTTCGCTGACTCGCCGATCTGCTCGAGCGCCGCCACAGAGAGGACACAAATCTAGGAAGGGACATCTCACCGAACACTGATTTTTGGTATTTCAAAAAGAGGGGCCGTAGTGCGTTCGCAATTGCGTTAAAAAACATGTTTTACGATTGCCGTTATTAAATGTTATAGAAATGTCGCCTACAAAGCTTCTAAATTTCCTGATTTTTGACGTCATCGATCAAAAGAAGCAAGGAGGTAGCGGCGGGATATTTAAACGGCAAAAATAAAAAGGCGCGCGCGTGCGCAGGAAAAAATCTTTTCGCGATGCGTTTTTTTTGCGTGTTTATGACTACAACTTGCGTCGTTTTAGACAATAAAAAATACGACCTTTAGGGTGTCAGTGCCCCTTTAAACGTCTAGAAAAAAAATTTACCGCATCTCCACATGGTGAATGATGTTGATTGGGGCGAAGCTCTGGTGGTGCTTGTCTGCGTAGACGCCGAGCCGCAGCATGCCGAGCCTTTCGTTCGTTTTCATCCATGTCAGAAAGAGAATGTGTGGTATGGAACGTGGCTATATATGCATTTGAGCATTTGACCGCAGCGCCCTCTCGTCTATAAACGTTCAGCCAATGCATGCAAAGTTTAACGCGATTATATACGCATTTGACCGCAGCGCCCTCTCCTGTATAGACGTTGAGCGGCTACATGCATTGTTTCATCCATGACATCCCCAGCTCTTGAGTTACTACCACATCTCAGAGCCCCCTACTCGTCCCGCAGTCGTGGCCGAGTGATTAAGGCGATGGATTAGAAATCCATTGGGGTCTCCCCACACAGGTTCGAATCCTGTCGACTGCGCAAACAGATTTCATAATTTTTTTCATCATTTTTTTCATCTTTTTTTAAATGTTATTTTTTATCTTTTTTTTTTTCCCCTACACGAGCACGTGAGCTCAAGTGCTCGTATTTTTTTTCATATTTTTTTATTTTTTTCCCTGCACGAGCACTGAGCATGTGCTGACGTGCTCGTGAGCACGTGAGCTCACGAGCAAGAGCACAAGCACCAGACGCCGAACCTACGGACGGACCTACGGACATGGCTAGCCCCTAAGGAGCTTCGCCCCTAAAAACATTCATAATAATGCAGAAGTTTAGTACACAAAAGAAAGTTTGGTTTTGAGACCAAGGGGGAATTCTGTTTTGAGGTTGAAGATGAGACGGTTTTCCTCTCTCTTTGCACGTGGGAGGAAGGGAGGCCTAATCTGATGACACAGACGCGCATGTTTAGTTCAGTATGGCCGGAAGGCGAGAAATGGTCAACTACATCTGTGGATTCTTCGTCTGCTATCCACAAGTTTCCTCCATTGCTCTCGTTGCCTTTGTTTACTTTTTTCGATCACATCGCGTAGTTTTCACGCTTTTTCTGCGATGTGGAGGAGCAAGTATAAAAGCAAGACTAGATATGCCTATAGAGCGTGTAAGCGCCGAATGAAGCAAGTCAGAGCGGCGAAATCGAGCCTCGACCCGACGATCGCCACGGGCAGTGAGCCCGAGATCACCGCGCCTGCGTGTTCATCGACTGCGGCCGCCGAAGAAAACATCGGTTTTTGTGCGTCTGGAACTACGATGGAGAACACGACTGTACATCTAGAGACGCAGTACGTGTCACAGGAGGAAGCTGATGCGACAACCGAACATCGTGATGCCGTCTGTGTGAAGCTTGCTTCCGTGTCCGCGACGCAAAGGAAGTTCGAGCTTCTGCAGCAAGCACCCGCTACCGCGACAAGCTCATCGGCGAAGTTCACAATTGTACAGCTTGACGCTATCAATGAGCTTCTTGGCTACACAGTCTGCCAAAGCTGTTCGGCTACGGGCGTAAGAATCCGGGAATCGACCGCTCTGGGACTTGCCGTCAAGTTTGAACTTGTGTGCCCCATCTGCAAAGTCGTGACTCACACCTGGTCATCACCACGCAAGGTCGACTCCAACGCATTTGATGTGAATTTGAGAGAAATTTCGGCAATCAGAAGCATTGGCAAGGGTCAGACTGCCCTGAATGATTTCTGTGCAGTGATGAATGTGTCACTTAGAGGGCTCCACCGCAAGACCTACCAAGATCACCTGAAAAACATTGTTAGTAAGTCGGCTGCAGCTACTGCTGAGAAGATCTACACCGAGTCAGCCGCTGCTGTAAAAAGCATATACAGGGAAATGAACCCCAACTTAACCAGGGATGTTGCTGTCGTCTACGACGGCACATGGCTCAAGAGTGGGTACAGCTCCCATGTTGGTGTCGGGAGCGTGATCGAATATGGCACTAGCCTCATCCTAGATGCTGAAGTTCTCTCCAATCTGTGTCACGGCTGCCAGACTGGACCCAAGCCCGGAGAGGAGAGGAACCCTGAGTGGCATCAGAACCACGAGTGCCAGAAAAACACCGACGCAAACTCTGGAAGAATGGAGGTTGATGCGGCACTCGCCATTTTTCGGTGCTCTCTGGAGAAACATGACTTGCGCTACATGAAAATAATATTTTACGGTGACAGCAGAACTTTCTGTGCCCTAGCTGAAGACAAGACCTATGGGTTTCTCCCCATAAAGAAAGAGGAGTGCCTAAACCATGTACAAAAACGTATGAGGACTGCTCTGCGGAAGCTCTTGCAGAAGAGCGACAAGCCTCTTGGAGGAAAGGGCTGCCTCACAAAGGTGCTCATTGAGGGGCTGACTGGGTATTATGGATGGGCTATCAGAAGTTGTAGTAGCGATGTGGAAGCCATGAAGCGTGCTGTGATGGCCACATATTACCATGTGACTTCGACGGATGAAGACCGAAAGCACGACCTTTGTCCAGGAGGACCTTGTCCTGCTACCAGAACAAGGTCGCAGAGGCAAAGGGAGAGCCACAACCCAAACACAAGTACAGCCTCCCCAACTACGTTGCTGAAGCCATGCTGCCTGTGCATGAGCGTCTGTCACAGACATCGCTTCTTGAACGCTGCTTGGGAGCCAGAACACAAAATGCTGCAGAGAGTTTCCACTCTGTATTGTGGGCCTTGATGCCAAAGGAGCAGCACGCTTCGCTGGTGTCGGTACAGAGTGCGCTGCAAGAGGCAGTCGTCAGGTTTAATGCTGGCTGTGCTAGGGCACACCTAGAGATGTCTAGTGCAATGAAACTGCAGCCTGCGCACCTGGTTCTCCGGCAGGCTTCGGAGAAGGACTCCCTCCGCTTGCACAAGGCCACTAAACGTTACAGTGCAAAAACTGAAACATGCCAGAAGAGGAGGTTGCAACACAGCACACAAGACTATGCTGCGGGTTCCTTCTGACAGTATTGTCGTGCCTCGAACTTTCAGCCTCTTTTTCTCAGGAACGCATTTTCTTGAGCCGTGACTGTTTCTGCCATTGATATTTTCTCAACCAGTGGCTCGATTTGTATGTCGTCTTTTTTATTTTGGTGCCAGAGAATGCTAGAAGGGCATGACCATCTCAGTTTTTGCAATAAAGCGTAAATCTTTTTTTTTTTTTTAAGTCATAAAATGTCTTTATACTTATTTGCGAATTTGGTAACATGAACATTTGAACTTTCACTAAAGTCGTTCCAGAAGGAAATTTATAAAAAGGGCCCTGTCTCCCTCTTTGGTATATATTCAAGCACCTGTCCAGTGAATTTCAGTTTCCTTCTGTGCTCCAAAAATATCTCTGGATTGGCCAAACAGAGAAACATATAAACTCGTGTTTCTCGAAATCCAACAGGCATAATCGAGTCAAACCTTGCAGTGATTATTAGGGCCCCGGTACCAACCTACTCTGCAAATTTCATGCCAATAGCTCTAAAAACTATGAAGTTGTTTTGTTTTTCCCCACATCCTCCCTTCAGACAGCTTTCTCGGTATCAATGGAGGATCTTCCGAATTTCCAGTTCGAGAACGTGCAGGGCCTGGTGTTCAGCGTTCGAACGTCAGGCCTTGCACGTGGAGTAGACGACGCTCGTGTTCTCTCTGATTGAAGGGAGACAGTAGGGAGAGAGAAAGCCACTGATCCTCCCGATCGGAGCTCGGCGCTCTGACATCGCTGCTGCTCCTCTCCCTGTTTACCGCCGTACAGCGGAGCATTCTATTAGTAAAGATAGTTTGCCTGAACCATGAACAAGAAACTGGCGTCCAATGAATTCGATCTATAGGAAGTGTGCACTGGACACCATATTTTAGTGTGCTGTTCACAGCGCATGCTCAGACCGAACTCTCACTTAGAGGCTGCTAAGACCGACAATCTTAACGGTGTGGAATGCACGTTGCAATAGAACTGTGGAAGCTCGCTGTCGGGACGCGCTCGGCAGCCGTGGACTCAGCCATGGCCATATGGCGCATGGAATAAACCAAGGGGTTCGTTCTGCTGGGAACTACGTTGCTGTCTGTTCCTTCCTCGCACCGCAAGGCACACGACAGTTCGAATGATCGCTCACCCGATGGCGCTGCGTGTCCGCGAGGCAGAGGCTTCACCGTTCCACGGCCAAGGTCAGTGCGTTGTGCGCTGCAGATTAAAGAAGGGAGCGAAGAGCGGCGCGCGTGCTTTCGCATTCACAACTCGTAAGAAGTGCTTAGGTGTACCTCGAGCCTTTTTGTTATTTATCAACATATTTTTTTTTAATTAGCATGCATTGCATAAATGCTTTTACATCCTAAAGCTAATATAATTCTTATGAAGCCATTTTTTTACCATATATAAATCACAGACCTGAAAGCAAAGAAAAAGTCAACATGTTAGCTCATTACTTTAAATTCATTGACTCTATGAAAAAAATGAAAGCTTTAGGATGCAGTCCGGTTATTGCTCAACACAAAAATACGAAGTTTTCGAGAAATCCTGCATGTCAGACAGCTCCCAGTGCTGTAGCCGAGCTGCTCTGTTACAGCCTTGCTGGGCTTCGCCATGCCTTGGCTGAAGCGAGACACTGCTTCAGCGACAGCCCTTTCTACAGCCAGCAGAGAGTCATGCATACTTTTGGAGTTTTGGCTCCAGGTCACCGAGTGTAGGCTCTCAATGGCGTTCTGCCTCATGCCATCTCTGCATCACTCCAAGAGGGCCTGGTCGCCCAGCCTCTGAAAGATCGGCTCTAGTGCTGTGTCAATGAAGCCTGGTAGAGGGTCCTTGTGTGTTTGTGGCTCCTTGTAGCTGGCCAGTGCGCGGTTGTAGGAGCACCAGGAATCGTCACCTTCAGGACAGTGACTGTGGCCTGGGGCTTCGTCTGTCAATGCCATGTGCAACAAAGTTGCCTGCACCTTTTTTTATTCCTGGGACGTCGTGCCTGTGGGTCCTCAATGCGTATCCATAGTAGTTTTTGATTTTGTAGAGCGCAGCTCTAAAAAGTCCCGTTTTAGATGGTGCCAAAACGTAGACAAAGAAAATAGCTTTCCAACGAGTCCACGATGGCGGCGATCCGCCGCGCAATGGTGGAATGTGACGCGCGAGTTTTGATGTCAATTTTATCTGTCGGGCTGTCTCTTGGTGCGTTTCTCTTACAGAAATTATTGAATTTTTTTATATTTTGAGTTTGAATTACGCCGTGAGATTTTGCAGAGTTTTTGAAAAATGAACTTGTTCGCGACTTTAAGCGCTGCATCCCCCCCCCCCCTAAAGAGGCACCGAAGTCATTTTTGAAAAAGGTCGTTTTTGATCTTATATTGTTTAAAATGTGTTAGTCCCCACATATACCAAGTCCTATATTACAAAACTGCCTACTCATCTCGGGGCAGTAGAAAAACATGTGGACTCTTTTTTTCTCACGGACTACATTGTGTGGACCAATGCAAGCCCTACAGTACATGCATATTCCGAATGATTTTATCATAACTCGTTTTGAAGAGAGTCTGATAGGTACACATTCAAATAAGACTCCTCTTTTTCTCCAAGGGCGAAGCCATCGCTTGCAACTCACCGACAAGCGCCCTTCGTCAACCACTTCACTGGGAAGAAAATTTTTCCCAAAAAGGGCGTGTCGCTATCTTTAAACACGCTTTTAACGAGGAAATACGCTAAACACGATTGTAATTTCGGGTTCGTTGGGATGCTTAGAGCGTCTAGACTGAGTTGTCGCCACAATAGGATGATCT
This sequence comes from Ixodes ricinus, assembly GCA_037355805.1. Lineage (NCBI taxonomy): Eukaryota > Metazoa > Arthropoda > Arachnida > Ixodida > Ixodidae > Ixodes > Ixodes ricinus. The sequence continues at coordinate 120,638 of JAZHYW010012753.1, read as the reverse complement.
CAGAATCTACTTCAGTGCCCCTTTAAGAGTCGACTTTGACCTTTGCACTGCAAGAAAGTACAATTCAAGAAAGCTCTTATGGTGCGTGGCATTATGTAATGAATATGAGCTTGTGAGTTACTTGCTCAGCTGGGAAATTGTCAGTCGAATGGGCAGTCATTGTGGCTAAAGTACCACGGCTCTGAAACCAATTAGGCCATATTTTTTGATAATGCTGTTTAGGTCGTGCTCCTGTGGGCCATTCTGCTATCGCATACCGATATCTCTAACCGGATGCACAAGATACTCTCGCTCTAGGTGTACCATTGCCTTCATTTCTTTGATACTGTACTCATTTTCACTACAAGGACTGCAGCAGAAATGTTTGGCTTCTTGCGTAGCACCACTAATTTCCTCCTTTATGTTGGGAGTAAAGATGCTCATATTTACATTTAAGATCAATTACTTGTTATCTTATCAAAACATGCACATTTCAAGTGCAAAATGCATCATTTGTTTTTCTGACCGCTATATCTTGTAATAATTCTATTTCATACAGCATATGAACTGTGTTCAAGACCTGCTTATTTTCTTGGTATGGCAACAAGTTTTTATCACAAAAAAGTGCAAGCATGAATGAAACACAATGAAAATTGTTCTGAGGTACAGTAATCTGAATTAACCTAGGAAAAGCAAATTATGCCAGTGTAATTATTTCGTGCTTTTTAAAAAAATCTTGTTTCCTGCCCGCTCTGAAGCAAGCAATGTAATCAATTGAGTGAGAACTAGGGGTACGCGAATATTCTAACTTAGAATACTTCACGAATAGTGCTTGCTATTCGCTTCGCTTGCACTTCTACTGTTTGAAGTATTCGAGTTTTTCAAATGTTTGAAAACTGCGAATAATGCAGAACTTGCTAATTAGTCTCAACTCGCAGTTGCGTTCCCAGTTTATTTTTGGACTGCGCAGTATGGTTTCGAGCTTGGCAAACGCAAAAAGAACAACCTAGGTGCCTTTTTTTTTTTTTGTATGAATCACTACAAAGTTATTTGCACGTGGTAGCACTATCTGCAGTCTTGGGTAAGTTACTTCTAAAAAGTAATTCGTTACAGTTACAGTTACTTTCAGAAAAAAGTAGCGAAGTTACCGTTACAGTTACCGCAACAAAAGAGTAACTCGTTACAGTTACAGTTACTTTTAAAAAGTAACGACGTTATTTTTCAGTTACTTTTCTATAGCACAAAAAATTAGGAAAAACTATAAAACGCCCCTCACAAAGTTTTATTGCATAAAATGAAAAAAGTACGCTTTATACTTTATATTGTAACTTAGCAGCAGTTGCTTCTCGAAATTAGTATTTGAAAGTTTCCACACCAGAGTAGTGGCGCAAATCAAAATGCGAAACATGCGCAGTGCCCTCCGCGTGTATTGTTGTTTCACGGTTGATTTAAACGATTAAAAAGTGATTGCACGAAAAAACAACCCCACAACATAGATAGTGCTTCAAAACACTAAGATGTTAGTGTTCAGTCACAAAGTAGAAGTGCGTGCGTAAAGATAACTAAATTTTTTTTATCAAATCTATACGTGGCTATATTCGGGTCGTGACTCGCGACAAAGAACGTATTCACAAGTTTGTGCAAGGCCAATTTGACACTCGAAATGTCGGAACAGACGATTTGGAAAGTGCAAGACGTAGCTAAATAGTACTTGTTCAGTGATATATTATTCATAAAAGCTGAAAAGTAACGACAAAAGTAACGTCGTTACTTTCATCGCTACTTCAGAAAAATGTAACTCGTTACAGTTACAAGTTACATTTTTAAAAGTAACTCGTTACAGCTACAAGTTACAAAAAAAGTAACAAAGTTACAGTAACGCGTTACTACCCAAGACTGGCTATCTGTCCTTCGCTTGCCGTGATGTCTGGATTGCAGAGTTAGCGAAGTGGTCATGGCGCAAACATGACCGGAGCCATCGCTGCAAAAGGTTTGATGAAGGACTATGATTTGCAACAACACATGCTTCGTCGTGAAGGAGATCGCTACAGTAGTCAATGTGCTGTGGAATCAGATATGGATTTATGGCTGACCTCGGCTATCGATGATATCTGTCACAGTGGTTACACTGTTACCGTCGTTGCCATGATGGATCTAGCCGCCGTGTTATTTTGCCGCTTGATTTTCTTGTTCATCAGTTTTCCAGTGTTCCTTTAATTTATTTCTACCCGTTTTCACTGGTAAAAGTGGCAGACTTGCTCCCACAGCTGAAAAAAATCAGTTTTCTTAATCTATAGACTCTTTGGAACGCCCTCTCTCAGCAGAATTATTGTGCACCGAAAGAGGTTGCGCAAGGTCAGTGCGACTGCACGGCGCAATCGCGCGATCTCTGACTCTGTGGCCTGAAGACCTGACTCGACCCGCCTCCGCCTGTGTACCTCCGTTTACATTCACGTGGTTGCGTTCACCCGCGTAAAAGAGATGGCACAGGGTCGGTGCATCTGCGGGACGCGATCTTCGACTCTGTATTGTGGCATGCCGACCTGCTACCGCTTGTGTACTTTCGTTTACATTCACGGGGTTGCATTCTGTCCGCGACGCGATCTCTGACTGTGTTGTGGCTTGCCAACCCGCCTCCGCTTGAGTACTTTCGTTTACATTCTTTAACTTCACTCTTTGAATGGTGCTTTACTGACTGATTTTTTATTTTATGTTTTTTATGAGTCCAATGTGTGACATTTTTCTTATTGCAATAAAGTTAACATTTTCATAATTATGTTTGCTGAAAAAAAAAACATTCCAGTTGTGTTTTGATTGAGTATTCTTTTGTAATTCACATCAAATAGAAAAAAATTGGTATTAGAAAATTTTCATATTCGAAACTGATTGTATTCCAAAATATTTTATTCGTAACCTTCACTATTCGATTCGCTTTGAAAGATTTTGGTATTCGCACACCTCTAGTGCAAACCATTAAAGCACTGAACTTGTCCTTCCCAATACGTTTGCCAAGTCCACAATAAAAGGATTGTGACTGTCAATTTGTCATCTATCATCGGAAACAATGATTCTAAATAAAACGCATGGATATAGGTCCCAATCACCCACAGATTCGACAGCAAAAATCTACATACAAAAGGCAAAGAAAATTCTCTAAATTCTAACATTTTGTTTTATGAGCAAACAAAATGGTTCTGAAGCAGGCACGAGGGCCCATTTGCTGGAAGCGCCAACCGCGGCTAAAGTTAGTTGCAGTACCTAGGGGAGGGATTTTAAAATCGCGTGACTGACTCGGTAGGGATGCGAGGAAACATGGCGGTGCCCCGGTGAGTGAGCGTCGCTCGCTTTGAAACTAATATGTCGTTGTAGCCGCAATATCGGGCGCGTTAGTCAGCAACGAATGTTGCAGAAGGCTTTCGCTTTGCCTTACCTCACTTAAATCGCAAAGCATGAGCAATGACCTCGCCGCATTTTTTAGATAGTCTTTTGATTCTGGTTATTCCTAAGCCTAAATGTACACAATAATTGTCGGCATGGCAACGTCTTTGGAAAGCGGATTGCCTTGATTCTATCGGCCGGGTATCGATAGCACACAAAAGCAGACAACGTCCCAATAGACCTTTTTCTAAATTACTAGGGATGGGCGAATATTCGGTTATTACGAATAGCCAATCGAATTCTGTTCTATTCGGCATTCGCTTCGAATCGAATTTAAGTATTCGACAATATCGAATTATTCAACAATATAGAATTATTCGACCTTTCCAAATACAGTCAAACCCGACTATATCGAACCCGTTTACATCCAATTATTCTTTATATCGAACAATTTTTGTGCACAGTAATGTTACAGTGATAATATATAGCAAAAACTACGTGGTTACATTGAAATGCCAAGAGCACAGTTTTGCTCTGCAAGCAGGCTTTCCCCATCGCGAGCGGCCGCGGTGGGAGAAAACCAACTTGCAAAGCACGCTGGCTTTTTTTTTTTTTTTTGGGGCGATTACATTAACTGCTAGGAAGAAAAAACAAAAATCTTTTGCGGAGGAAGCGGAGAGAGGGTGCTCCGTGCTTCCTCTCCCCGCTCCGTCCGCAAAAGAGAATATTATTTTTTCTTTCAAGCGGTTAACACAACCGCCCAGAAAAAAGAAAAACGCCAGCTTGCTTTGTTAGCTGGCTTCCCCCAACGCAGCCACCTGTCGTAGGGGAAAGCCAACTTGCAGAGCAAAACGGGGCTCTGCAGGATAAGGTGCTCCTGCTCAGACGTGCTCCGTTCTCTCGGCATAGTTCGGCGCTAATGCGCGAATATAGAAGGCTGCGGCCTCAGCATTTTGGGAGTCCGTCGATAGCGTAGAAAAATATCGTTATAGCGGATGCAATGAAGAAAAAGCAGCAGAAGATGCAAGACTACTTAATTGTGTAATGTTTCAGCAGAAAGTGGATTTTGAGAGTCAAATTCATTAAAACGTTTATATTGAATTATCTGCCATATCGAACTGATAGACGTTTTCTTGCGAGTTCAATATAAACGGGTTTGACTTACTCTTGCTTGGATTTCCGGCCAGGTAGCTCAAGCTTTCGACCATTTCGTGCTCCCGAACTCAATACAGTTGAAATTAACAATTACAGTACGTACTCTAATACCAAATAAGGGCAAATATAAAACTACAGTTTAAACATATCTTGTAGTATTTGTTGCTTATACTATTCGAAGTATTCGATTCGAAATTATTCGGCCAAAATCACTATTCGCTTCGAATTCAATTCGGACCCAAAATCCTTTATTCGCCCATGCCTATAAATTACCCAAGCATCGAGGAGAACGCTGAAAGTGTAATTTTTCGGTCCGCGTGCGCTGGCCTACCTTTTATAAAAGATTCGAAGTAAATAATCATAATAAGGTTTTGATGAACGTGCGTGCAAGGCAAAGTTTGTTTTAGGCTTTTGCTTTAGAACAATTACTACTGCAGACGCCAGCATGTGCAACGCGTGTAACTACACTCGTAGCGTGCACCTTGCTGCTTGGGAACTTTAGAAAAAAGTCTATTGGGACGCTGTCTGCTTTTGTGTGCTATCAATACCGGGCCGATTGAGTCAAGGCATTCCGCTTTCCAAAGACGTTGCCATGCTGACAATTATCGCATTCAATTAGGCTTAGGAATGGCCAGAATCGAAAGACTATCTAAAAAATGCGGTGAGGATTGCTCATGTTTTGCGATATAAGTGAGGTAAGGCAAAGTGAAAGCCTCCTGCACCATTCATTGCTGACTAACGCACTTGATATTGCAGCTACAACAACATTATTTTTGAAGCGAGCGGTGCTCACTCACCGGGCACCGCCATGATTCCCCGCATCCCTACCGAGCCAGTCACGTGATTTCAAAATCCCTCTCCTAGGTGCTGCGGCTAACTTTAGCCGCGGTTAGCGCTTCGAGCAAACGGGCCCAGATGCGCTGTTCCGAACCTCATAAATAGGCTTCAGAATCGAGGCATAGTGAAAATATGCCTCTATTATTGCGGCCATTTGCAAAGTGTAAGTTGTTTACATTAGGAAACATCCGCTAATTTGTAGGTATTGTGCTGGATAATAGTTTACGAAGGAGAGATGTTTCTACAAAAAAAGATTAAAAGGTCGTAGTTGATTTTGATCATGTATCTCTGGACATGATGTGGATCACAGCTGCAGAGTCTTGACAACATGCGGGTCAAAGTGGAAGAAGACCTTGAAGAACAGTGTTGCGAGACTGAGAATCAGCAGCTCACCCTGAAGAAGCTATGGAAGAAGGTATGTTGTTGTAAAAGCAGCTCTGCCAATCTTTTTTATAGTCTTCGATTTGACTGGATATTGGCAGACTGCATCAATAGCCCTTTCTCAACTGCTAGACAAAATATTTTTTTAAATAAAATTTTTCCTTGACATTACTGAATTTTCAAATTACGCTGGCTGCAAAAGTTTTAGGAGGAGACAACTTTCTACTGGCAACAATGAGAAATTCCTGCTTCTCCCTATTTGTGTCATCAGTGGCAAAGGGAGGACGAGCGACGCTTTCTGGGTCGCTCTGCCCTCTAGTCGCTGAGGTTGAAAGTTCCTCTGAAAGTGCTGTCAAGGTTGAAAGCACCCTGCATTGGGTAGAAATCTGTGTTCGGCGATAGGTGGCACTCAGTGCCAGAAAAAACTGTTTTACTTATGTTTTCATGAAAAAAATATGCGCTCCTCGGCAGAAGTTGGGACGAGTCACATCAAGGTATTAGAGTGCGAGCTGTGTGCCGAGAGAACCGGTGTCGCATGAAACATTTTTGCCTGCGCTCGGAATACTTTACAGACTAGTGCTGAGAGTTGAGTATCCTGCAGTTGGAACAGCTTCAAGAGTCGCAATTGCAAACCCCAGCCAGCTGTCTACCACTACGACCTCCATCCAAAATGAAGCGTTTTGGTGGGGGAGAGTGGGGAGTTTTGGAGCTTTCCTTTTAAAACTGGGGTACTGGTGTCCATAATAATCAGACGAAAATGCCCACATTTACCCAATTTGTGCCTCCCAAAAGCTGTCCATATTCCGGACGGCGGGTTTTTATATGAACGGGGCGAAATCGCATGGCGCAAAGATCGGTTGCATGGGAGAATTGCATGATGAAAGAGACATGGTCGTATTTGGTACGCTAGTTTGAATGACACGTGACTCTGGAAAAGAGTGAGAGCGCCTCAAGCTGGCCACGTTTTGACCGGTGGTTTTCGGGCAGAGAGAAAGCTAATTTTGAGCCGCAAATAATTTTCTGGATAGTTGGGCTATCAGGGTTCATATTCATATAAAAACCTCGGCAAACATAAATACTCTGTCAGTGTCCTGGGAAGATGTGGGTCGGTGACGCTTTCTTGCTCTAAACTAATGAAACTTTATCTACTTGAAAAGTTTTGTCTTCTCGTTTTAAAACAATAACTAGTTTTAATGTAGCTTCTATAGTGTTATGTTTAGAGGCACAAACAACTACATGAGAAGGGTTTTTCTGTGTGCAGATTTAAGCACACTGTTCTTTTTGAAGGGTATGATCCCTTCTTTTTAGAAGCCCTTTAGAAGTTAGACAAAATATACAAAAATATAATTTTGATATTGCAATTCCAAATAGATACCTGCACTTTATGTTGTTATCTTTGTACTTAATCCATGTCAGAAAATCGAAAGGGCTTATGCTCACATTGGTAAAAGGAATAATTAATTCTTAGTATGGTTGGGGTGGCCACACAGGCTTGGCTTCCGTTTGCGGTCGCCACACTGGCTTACGAGTTCCACACGTTCGCACACACCGTGCCCTGGCCACACGAGATATTGTTGTCTTTCTTCGTTCAGGGGGTCGCTTGCTTTTTAAAAAAGTCTACATTCGTCTGTCCTGGATCCTTAACGTCCTCATTAAGTTTGAAGATACACACAAATATCAAGGTAATCAACAAACACACACGCCGAGAAACATTTGAAAAAGTCTTCACATTATACAGTCTAGCAGGCAGTGTAAGTTTCTTGTTGGCCTTCTAGCAGCTCTGGGCTCCTCTTGCTTGTCTCTCGAATCTTCGGAGGCGACGTCGTCGTCAAGGTGGGACGCTGCCAACGTCGTCGACCATCCTTTTAACTGGGGAGACGTGTGCCAACGTTGCGAACCGGCTCCCAGAACGTTGGTAGAGCTCTGCCTCTCGATAGGTATCTGCGGGCAACACCTGGGTGGCAACCAGGGGTCTTCGGTACTTTGCTTGTGTCTTCGTTGAGTCTCCGGTGTGCCATATTGCTCTCCTCATAAATACAACCCCCCCCCCTTCTCCCCCGTCGTATAGACCAGCTCGCGGCTCTGATGTCACGCAGCTGCAGTGGCGCTGTCGACGGCACTGCGCATGCGTAGAGGCTTCTCTTCACGCGAATTTGGTTTCTGCGCATGCGCAGTGCCCACACCTGGTGTGGGCAAAAATGGGCTTGTTTGTAAACAGCGTGTCGGTCTATAGCAGGGGTGGCCAAACCAAGCGGCTCGCGAGCCGCATGCGGCTCTTTGCTGGTCCAAGTGCGGCTCAGGAATCTCTCGTGAGCCCCCCCCCCCCCCCCGCTTCTTTCTGCGTTTCCCCAGGAAAAAAAGAAGGGATATTTTCAGGCTGAGTAAAGTACGGCTCGCTGGTTTGGCAGTCTTGTGCCCCCAGACGTACTGTCGTACAGCCTTGTGCACTCATACGTACAGTCAGACTCTGAACAAAATGTAAATTTGCCCCCCCCCCCCCCGCAGCTCTTAGAAGTTTCGTTTGCGGCTCTTAGGCCGGGTCAGCCTGGCCACCCCTGGTCTATAGCTTTGCTGGATAGTGCCGACAATCAAATGCCTGCTTGCTTCTTTCCTGTTCCTCCTGCAACTGTTGCCTTACACATACCCTCAGCTTGCTAGGATCCTTCCATGTCGCTTTATCATCCAATGCTAGCTCCTGTAGCGCAATTTCCTAGTAGCATTTCCACGACTGATGTGCAACACAATTCACTTGGTGCCATTACAAAGCGCTCTCTGAATTTGTTCAATAGTTCTACTAGTTAGACTGTTTCACCGTTGTTACTGCAGGTCCAACGCTAACTTCTGTCCCCTGGACGGGTTGTCGCTCAATTCCACTCACCTTGCTTTTGTCATGCTTGATGTGGACTTCATGAGTGTCATTGATGTCTAATTGCAAGATCTCAATTGGCTTGGCTTGCCCAAGTGGTTGTCCTTTCCTGATGACAATCTCACCATTACTTGCAGGGTACATAGGTAACGTGACCTCATCGAGATTCATATGATCAGGACATCCATCCCGCACTGTCTGTAAATGACGTGGCCTGTGACCCTTTTTTCGGTTGTCAGTGTGATCCAATTGACCAAGTCTTTCTGGAGAATGGACTCCTCCCTTGCTTTCAATTGTAGTTTTTGTGGTGCTCGACCGGCTCTAAGTGCACAAACAGGCAGTCACTCACGCGCCAGAGTCAAAGACAGCCTCCAACTCTTGCATATGTCAAGTAGGGCAGTTCAGTAAATGTTTGTCCGACCAATAAGTCCATGGACTGGGCTTTATCCGGAACAACAAGAATGGGAATGTCCTTCGCTAGGACACCATCAGTCTTTGTCAGCCTTGGATCCTCCAATGCTCCTAGACGCTGGCATGCTGCTGTTGCCAAAACCATACAGGGGTGTTGACTCCTGAACAAGTTCTGTGCCACATCGAGCTGCCGCTTACGCACGAAGTAGACAGCTGGAGCTGCCGGTGTCATTGAGTCCAGTGAGGGAAAAATTGTCTATTAGTATGACTTGCTTCAGCAAAACACCAAAATTTATTGTTTCATTTGATAATTCACTCACTGTGTTTGCTTCATTACGCTTTGGTTGTGCCACCTCTTTGCAGCAGGGTTGGGCAGTATCGCAATACAAATGTATCGCGATAGTATTTCGGAAATACATTTCGTATCTGTATTTCTGTATCGAGATACATTTTTTTTCTCCAGTATCTGTATTCCTGTATCGAAATACATTTGTAATGGTACTTTGTATTGTGATACAATCAGGATGAAATTTATTTTGTTACATTTCTTGAGAAATACTCCCCCCCCCCCAAACCCTCTAAAAAAAAAAAAGAAGTCCGAACACGTTTTTTTATCTCACTTTTTGGCGCATTAGGGTCAAGGAGATGCTGGGGCATTGTTACTATGCTGACCAAGGTTCCTTTTGATTCTCCAAACTATTTTTCTATTAAGTACAAAACGAGCGTGTTGGTAACGGTACATAAACATGAGGAAGAACACAAAAGGGGGATGGACAACGAAGGTTGTTGCTAGTGGAAGTCTTCGTTGTCCGTCCCCCTTTTTGTGTTCTCCCTCATGTTTATGTATTTTTCTATGCGTCCTTTTCTTTCTACTGAGAAGTGTTGCGTAGTTGGGGACTCGAACCAGGTGGCGTGCCAGGAGTGGAGTGTTGGGACCGAGCGGTTGTCTGGGAACTTGGTGTGCGGCAGGGAGCCGAGCCAGGGCAGGAACTCATCTGGAGGCCGGAATCGTGAAGGACCAGGGAGCAGGAGGGGTGTCTCGTATATAACTCTTTATATGTACATATAGACTGGTTACATCGTCAACGGGAGAACACTAGAGAACACAAAGCAGCAGCCGCCTGCTGCTGCTTTTATAACGTCACTTTTCCCCACATCCCTAGTAGGGAATCCCTATAGTCCCTGCCTTGACCAAAACGACGTGGTCAGTCTTCGTCACGTTCAGGCACGCCCCCTTCCCTCTCCCTCACACACTGCTACACGCACTCCGTGGGCCAGTCGTCTCTGGTCGGTCCCCGGCGCCGTCGAAGTCCGGATGGGGCAAAGACATAATTACCCCCGGTGCAGATTCTTGGTTTTCGCGAACTAAGGAGATAATCCCAACAGCGCGTTAAGCTGGGAAAGGGCGCAAAGCCCCCTCCTTTGTCCAGGGTGTCCCAAGACTGTCGACGGCTCCGTGCTTCGAGGCGAGACAGAAGCAGCAAAGGGAGGGGCTGGAAGTAGGGAAGTGCCGGTTAACTCGATGATACCCTTTCACCTAGGTGCGTTGGCGACCTCCTGTCGCCTTTCGCTCGTTTCCGGGCACAGCTGACCTGAGCCACGTGGCGACGATACTCAAGGTGGTCACTGGCGCCGGTCGGATTAGTTAGGGAAGGTCGTCTCCAGGGGCCTTTCGCTACAGGAGTCGGAGCATCTTCTGCCGCAGGTCCTTAGAGGGATTTCTTGAGTCATTGTTTGCCGGCATCCAATGTCCGCTTATAAACGTCTCTGTTGCCTTAGCGTACACAGTACACCCAGCCAGCAAAGCTGAGTCAAAGTCCGTTGCAGCACGAGGCTGGTGGTGGTTGACTTGAAATAGTAGGATGACTCACGCAGTGAAGTTCAACACATATTTGAATGCGTCTGCGGCTGCTGCGCCCGTAATATTCCACGGCTCGAGGATACGTCACGTCATCAGTCGACGTGAACGTGACCCGCTGCTCTGGTGATCCAAAACCCAGGAAGGAGGCCAGACGTGGCCTCGCTGTGCCGACCCAGACTTCGTACACCGGCGACTCGTCTCGAATGCGCTGTTTCTCGGAGAGCTCGCACCTGTGCCGGCAATATTAGGTCGCAATCCACGAAGTCTCTGTTTGGATGATGCAAGGCGAAACTTGAGGACTGCAATTCATGCGTCGATGGCGGAGGGTCGGCAGGAAGGACCTTCACAACAGGAATGCCACCGTATCATTTTTTTAACCGTAACAGAAGATAAGACATGTGTTCCAGGATGCTTCAGGTGGTCCACCATTCTCGAAAATGCCAAATGGTTCTGCCTGCACGATCTTCAACCAGGTAACCCACAACGAAAGTATGCATTGTCCTTTCATATAGCAGCATGGTGAAGTTTCATGTCCAAGGCCACACCTACTGATAAAGAATACCAGTTCATTCCACCGTGACGTCATGTGATCAATGTTGACAGGGGCGTCCTTATTGGACAGGGGCATGGTGTCGTTTTTATGGGATTTAGGGCGACATAGAAGTTATTCAGAGATCCAAGTCTTTTCGCATCCCTCGTCAGACAGACAGGATGTCAGGGAAGGGACCACGGTCAGTTCTTGATGGAACGTTTTTTGAGCCCATTGAAGACTCCTCGTCGTCCGAAACCACTACCTTCAAAGCAAAGTGTCAAGCCTACGGGAAAGTAATTTCGGGATCAAAAACTTCTGCTTCAAACTTCAAGCTTCATCTCAGTTGGCATCTCAAACAAATCTGAAAAATGTATTGCAGTATCAGTATTTTGTATTTGTATTTCTGCCCTCCTGAAAATGTATTCCTGTGTTTGTATTTCCAAAGACTTTTTGCCTCTATTTGTAATGTATTTCCGATATGTATCGCTAACATTTTTACAGATATATTTCAGTATCAGTATTTTAGCTACTATTTTAATGTATCCCAGTATTTGTATTTCCAAATACATTTTTGAGTATTTCTGCCCAACCCGGCTTTGCAGTGATGTTGGGTGTGGTACAGTTTAGTTACAGTGCAGACACCTCAAGGCTCGTTTTGGCTCAGGGCAGTCCCGTGCCATGTGGCCATAATGGTTGCAGTTGTAGCACTTGCTTGCGTTCTCCTTTTTCATTCAAAAGTGGCGGCCGTTTGTCACAGGTGTTCCTGGCATTGCCGGCTTTTCTTGCGTATTTCGCATTTGGGTCTTGGGTACTCGCCACATCGGTCATCCCTTGTCACGTGGACCACCAAAACGCTCTTGCCTTTTGCATTCAATCTTCACAAATTCTTGGATATCATACAGCAGGCCATCATCGCCGTCATGGGTTTTCCCCAAGAGCATCGTGCTAAGTTGTCTCGAACGCAGGCCCGTGATCACTTGTTTGCATCTATCGCAGAAGTCAAGTCCCGCCTCCTGGCACAAACAAACCTTAGAGTGTAAATAAGCCGTTGTACTTTCGCTCTGTTGCTAGATGCGATCCTGTTGGCCATTGATGGAGTGCCGCCGTTCTCCGCAAGGTCTCCGCCCATTCACGAGGTGATGTTGCATGTTCACTGTCGTCAAATTTCAAAATGATCTTACTCAAGTCGGGCATTATTTGGACTGTTATCACGCCGTGTAATTCCACCGCCGCTGACGACGTCGTCGTCTTTGGAATCAGGCGTTCAAATAAGTCTTTCAGGAGTCAGTCTTTCTCCATAATCGCATTCAAAAGTTCATGTAGGGAGGGTCAATCGCTTTGATTGGCGGCTTTGTCTGAGGTGGTCGCATTAAGAAGCTTGTCCTTGTCCATTTTTGACCAGGCTTAGTCAAGCCAGATTGTTCAAAATAACGCCATTCGTTTCATTCTGTCTAATTATAATCGAACGGCCAGCATATCATCAATTAAGTCCAGTTTGTTGTTGCCCTCTTTGTCGTTGCGTAGGAAGTTTTTTTGACTTTGCCTCTTTCATAAAGTGTATCATCATCAGTCGCTGCGAGACCATTTCTTTACATTGCTTGACTATTACTCTTCCCATCTGGACAGTCAGAATAAAGTTGGTTTAGCACGTTGCCAGACAAACACTTTTTTTATTCATTTATCCCGCATACATCAAACAACTGGAACCACCTTCCAGTAGATATCGCAACTATACCCGATTATTTTCTTTTTCGCCAATCTTTGTTTACATTTCTGTTTGATGAGCCGACATGAGTCATTTTATCTTGTTTATTTTGCTCGTAACAGATGTTGCTTGCAGCTTTCGCCAATCGCAGTGTATTTTTGATATTGGAATTTCTTGCCGCATGTTCTTTGTTTTGTCATTTTGTTTTATTTTTGTTTGCTTTGCACCTCACCTCTACAATGCTTCGGCGCTTGAGGCTATGTACAATAAATAAATAATTAAATAAAATTGAAGCTCATACTTCTTTCCGGGCAGTCGTCGATCCAGATCCTTACTGAAATATTATCTTTGTACTTAATCCATGTCGGAAAATTGAAAAGGCTTACTCATGTTGTTAAGGAAATAAAATTAATATATAATTCTTAGTACAGTTGGGGTGGCCACACAGGCTTGCGAGTTCCACATGTTCGCACATACCGTGCCCCAGCCGCACGAGATATCGTCATCTTTCTTCTTCCAGGGTGTATCTTGCTTTTGAAAAAACGTCTACAATGTATCCTCAAAATAATACATGAAAATTTTCATTATGATGGTAAGAGTAAGTATCGAAAACTGAGTGCACAAACTGGGAAGATGGCAAAAAGTTGCACACCAAGAAAAATGCAATTGAAAGTACAAAAAATATATACTCTTTTAAACATCTGCTGCACTTACATGAAATTGTGACATAATAAATGTAGGGTGTCCAAGAATCATCTAGAGTCACTAAAACTGTCTGTCACTGTATGTTGCGACTGATTCTGGCCCTTGTGCAAAATGCCATCAAACACTGTTACAGCAGCTGCTCCTTCCACATCAGCATTTCGGTCTTCACCAGGTTTGGCTGGCAGTTTTTGTGGCAGCGGCATAAACTTCCTTGCTAGTGAAGGTTTTGTGGGGTATTGGTGTTCGCAGGCTGAAAATCGTGCTGAGGCGCTGAAGTTTACGGCTTTCCAAGGATGGCAAAACTCGTGAGCTCCCACTGTCGTAGATTTGCTTTGCGCTTACATCTCCATCTGACTCTGCACGTTTCAATGTAAACTTCGAGAGAAATAATCTACTCGAGGCACTCACTCTTCTCTAAGTGTAGTTTGAGGGACGATGAAAATCCTTGCATTTCACAGCCACACTCTTGACAAGCGGGGCAGATCACATCGCTCAGAACTATCGTCAGCACACCACTGTCGCACATCACTGAACTCGCAGAGCCATAGCCACTTGTTCCGTAAACAAAATTCCTATCTTCTTTTCCGAAGCGCTGACACACATGACCACAGCGCTAATTGTACCGGAACAGTTGCCTTGTCGTGGTTAGGCTTAGCACGCCGCCATATATGTTTCTCTGCTGGCATTCTGTGCTTGCTTTTCCACCAATTTTCATCAAACCTGTTCTTGCTTCGATGGTTCCAAACGCAAAAATCTCGCTTTGTAGTGTTGTCTATCACAAATCAAATCTGAGAAACTTGCAGAAAGCGCCGCTGTCCCAAGTGCGAGCCTCTCAAAGATGTCCGATATTCGCGTAAACTTGAGTGTTTTGAGCCGCCCCAAGTTTGTCAGACTTTTTTTTCGTAACTTCTAGACCAAAGTTTTATTCATATTTTTACCCGTGAAAGTAAGATGTCCGAACATAATAAAACAAGCAAACTTAAAAAATTTAAATTTTCCAAAATAAATTTGATTTTTCGGCCCCCCTTAATCTCCTCTTAATTACAGTTCTCAGTATCTTGTACTTGTCATCTCAAATACATTTTTCAATCTTTGAAAAGTTTTGCCGCTCTGACATTTTACAGGAATAGGAATCGGCACCCTTGCATAAAGCTCAACCGATTGTGAACTTGAAGAGAAATCGACCGAACACAGAAGATGAAAGAAGCCAGGACCAAAGATGCTATCTAGGTGCCATCAAAAGAAAACTAAAAGGAAATTAGGAGAGGATACCAAACGAAGACAAAATGTGGTTTTATTCTTTACTTTTCAATTTGCCAAAGCTAATTCATGAATGACGATTTCTTTTGTCAATCTGGCACTCTTCGTGAACAGTGTCTGTGGTGGAACGGGGATAGCTCGACGCTTTCTTGAGGACAGAGACAAGGCAAGAAACAAGCCACAAGCAAGTTGAGATCTCAAAATGCAAACAAAAAGTCCACCCAGTGTTGTACGCCTTTCTGAACACGCTTCTAGAGCTTAGTATGGGGAACGTATAAAGAAATCGACAATCGCCACCAGGAAGGTAGCAGTGCTTCTCCGTGTGTCGTCTTGTGCACTTCTTTTTGGAGTTTCGTCATCTCTAAATGCAGCGCTTGGGTAACCTACTTGAGGAAGGCACAGTCATTCCTTGGTGCATCCAAAGTTTGTTTAATGTGAACTCCGGATATAGCATCTACAGCGCTTAGTAAAACGATTCTCCAAGGCATGCATTATAAAATTACTACAAGGTGTGATTTTCAGCAATGTGGCCTCTTTTTGCTCATTTGTCTTAAAAATATTATTTTGTAACATGCACTAGTGATGCTACACCAACTACTGGGACTCCATAAAATAGCACTGCGATATTATTCCGTCTGCTTCCGTTGCTCGCAAGTAAAGCATTCTCGTGTCAGTGAAGTTCATACAAATTACATACTGTTGAAACATCCTTGAATATAATTGAATTACAGTTTCTAAGTGCTCATACTCTACTCAAGATGTTTTGCAGGGAAAGTAATTTGAGTAGTAACCTCATTACTATATTAAGCTGGTAACTTATCCTTATACCTTTGTCGAGTATCGTGTCCAACACTGCTTTTAACACACCTCTTCGTGTCTGGTAGTATTAGAGTTTTAGAGAGCAGGTGTTGATCTCTGATATACTATAGAGCTGTTGCCTGGTATGTTTGCCAAATTGTTGGCATGCAATTTTTTATTGCACAACAGGTGGTGAAAGTATCGTTGTTTTATTTTATTGCGAAGGAATGTTAGAGTTCAAAATTTTTAGAACTGGAAATGTTGTTTGGGAAAGGTGTGTAAATTTACCACTATAGAGACTATGCAAAACCAAAACTTAATTTTTAAAGATCTTAAATACACCAACACGTGGGCGCTGGCGTCACGCCGCTGCGGTTGCGCTGCTATTGGCAGGGTGCATCGCAGACACTCCACTTCACGCAAATCTGGTTTCTGTGTATGCGCAGTGCCCACACGTCATGTGGAAACTGCGTTTGCCCACACCTCAAGAGTGCTTGTTTGTAAACTGCGTGTTGGCCTGTAGAATTACTTCCTTTCCCCATGTTCACTCATGAATGAGTGTTTGAACTTTGATCACATTCCATTCTACTCTGACAGTGTGCAAAAGAAAAAATACATGGAGTTTTCTTTTGGGGAACTTTTTGTTGCCTTGTTCTGGATTTTCAATTTTATGGTGCAATCCTATACTGTACCTGGCACAAATGAATGTGGTTCATTTTATTCTGTACAGTTCAATCTTTATGGGAATCAAAGTCCACATGTGTTAGTTCACAGCCCAGCAGGGGCATATGTGGAAGGCAAGCAAAGTACATGCCACATGCACAGATGCTGAAAATAGCACTGACCAGAAGCACTTTTCTGAAATGGTCTCTGGGGCGTTTTGCTAAATTACCCAAGTGCCAAGGAGCATATTCATGCTATACAAGTGTAGTTATATGTGCGAGAGTCTGGAACGGTAACTTTTCTAAAGCAAATCGAAAACCAATGGCACATGTATTCGGGTAAGACGAGCGTGTACAGCATGTGTGTCCACATTCTCCGTGGTGCTTGGGTAATTTGCCAAAAGTTGTATTGTCTTTTTTACCATTCTTTCCCAGTGTAATTGCTTGCTTGTGATACAAGGAGAACGGATTTACTCCAGCGATATCACGAAACTAGCGAGCCGCAGCCCAAGTGTATCGAGTTGCGAAAACATTTTTCTCAAAATCTCAATTGCTTTTGTGTTTTTCCTCATAGTTCAGCTTGAAGTCAAGGTCAGACTTTGTGCAAATAGAGATTACAGTGAAACCCGTTTAGAACGAACCCACGTAGAGCGAATTATTATTGAACTCAACATGGAAGTTCGTTTTAAATGTTTTTTGCGATATCGAACTACTTGCTATATCGAACTGATCGTAGCGTTTCCTGCTGTTCGTTATCAATGGGTTTGACTGTATTATTTACTTCAGATAGCATGAACGCCCCGTTTTCTCGCTGTTAGAAGCCACAAGGCAGGTGCAAACATACCTGATTGCCGGCCGCACGCTTTGCTTCCTGCCGGTGACGCCACGTTTGGATGGCGGGTAAGACTGGGGAAAAACTAGGAAGAACGAAGCTTTGGTTTCGGTAGCGAGCAAAATATGACTTTTTTTCATTTACTAGAGTTAATCTGGGGGAACAAGGGAGCGTTTTGGAATTGGGAAGCCACCAGTATTCAGATGATGCCATTAGATTAGATAGCTTAAAAACAAAAATCTCAGACAGCCTCCACTCCTGATCCCATCAGAGAGCCTAATAATCTCTGAGCATGTAAAACCGATTGCCCTTACTTATGCAGGTGGTCGCCGAGTACCGCAACCAAGGTGGACAACTAGAAGAAAAAAAATGCACGGGAAACTCTTCAAGGTCGTAGTTGGTTCTGTTACCGATTCTCTGGTCCTGTTGGGGATCATAGTTGCAGAGTCTGACAACAAGCGGTTGAAGATGAAGAAGATCTTGAAGAGAGTGTTGCGAGACACAGAGGGTCAGCAGCTCTCCCTGAAGAAGATATGGAAGAAGGTATGTTGTTGTAAAAGGCAACTCTGCCAATCTTTTTTATAGTCTTCGATTTTACTGGATATTGGCAGGCTGCATCAATAACCCTTTCTCAACTGCTAGCCAAAATATTTTTAAAAAACATTTTTCGTGACGTTATCAAATTTTCAAATTGCGCTGGCTGCACAAGGTTTAGGAGGAGACAACTTTCTACTGGCAGCAATGAGAAATTCCTGCTTTTCCCTATTTGTGTCATCAGTGGCAAAGAAAAACAAGCGACCCAGAAAGCCGCTTCGCAGGCTTTCTGTGTCGCTTCACTTTCTTGTTGCTGTGGTTGAAAGTTCCTCTGAAAGTGCGTTGAAGGTTGAAGGCACCTCTGCAATGGGTAGAAATCTGTGCTCGGCGATAGATGGCACAAACAGTGCCAGGAAAAACTTTTTTACCCATGTTTAGTGGAAAAAATATGTGCTTCCCTGCAGAAGTGGGGCGAGTCACATCAAGGTGTTATAGTGGAAGCTGTGTGCCGAGAGAACCAGTGTCACATGAAACATTTTTGCCTGTGCTAGAATACTTTACAGACTACCGTAAAATCCCGAGAGATAGCCCACCTGACATCAAGAGCAAATTGGCTGAAAATATGGAGTGGGCTAACTTTCGGTGTACAACCAAGAAAAGTTTAAAAAATTGCTATTTTTAGGTCGTGTCCATTCGAAGCTTATAATGGCAAGGGGCAACGAAGCAAAGATGACTACTTCCCAGTCAGCAACGTTCGCTTACCGTAAAAATCCGCTTATAATACGAAGCACAATAATTACAACGAAAATATTCCGCATAAAGTACGACCCAGGAAGTCTTAAGAATGTTTATTTGCGTCGTAATTGAACCTTAATCACTGTCATCACGTCCATCAGACTCCTTGTCCAACGCCTCCTGTGCCGTCGAGCGCATTTGAAATCCCGCACTTGAAAGGGCGAGTGACCAGCGGACCAGCGTGCGCCGATGCAGTGAAAACCCGGCGCGGTGCATAAAGCGAGCAACCCAATGTCTGCTCGCCAAAGTTCTCGTGCAGCAGCTCGATGTTTACTGCGAGGTGCCGTTCACGTTGCTCTTTTACAAAGTCGCCGAGACTTGCCTCGACGTCGGCGAACACGCCATTCTTTGGGCTCCTGAAGCTTCTTCTCGTTTCGTTGCACGCGAACAGAGCTTGCTTTTGTCGTCTCCATCCGCGATGCTGCCTTCATTTACGGCGTATTGTCGTCCGGCAGCACTGTTGTCGATGTCTTCCGCAACAAAGAAGCCTTTTCTTTTGAAGGCGGTTCATTATCGTCTTTGCACCGATGCCATTGCCGAGCCTCACTGTTGACGGATGGTGGCGCCTCGAACATTGCGATTTTAATGATGATGATGATAGCTGTTTGAGAGCATATTGCTTCGAAACCAAAACTATGTCAAACAGCGTTAGATCGCGCCTCATCGAAGCTGAAAATTGTTGGGACCCGCGTATAGTATGAGCCGAAAATTTTACATGGCAAAATTTGAAAAAGACCTCGTATTATATGCGGGTTTTTACGGTATATCCTGCCAATGCGAACTAGCCGCATCTACGCCGAGGCCATCATTGATCTCAACACTACTATTACTAAGAGTGGGCTATCTTTCGGTGTTTAAAAAATATAGCAAATCAAGCCAGAAACAGGGGTGGGCTATTGTTAGGGGTGGGGCATCTCTCTGGATTTTACGGTAGGCTTGAGAGTTGAGTGTCCTGCATTTGGAACAGCTTCAAGAGTGGCAATTGCAAACTCCAGCCAGCTTTATATCACTACGACCTCCATCCAAAAAGAAGCGCTAATGAAATTGGGAAAAATAGGGCACATTCTAGCCCTAGTCAAAATTTGCCGCAGTCACGTCTGTTGTTCACAATGGCTTCACATAATTGTTTTATAAACACTTTAATAGGCTCGTCTAACCAATCAGCTTTAGACAGCAGAAGCCATAGCAGCCAGCTCAGGCTACTCTCGGCATTCCAATCACACAGCCGGTCTGTCGAAAGCGGGAAGTGAATTGTATACATGTGGTTCAAGCTTGAGTTTAGACATGCCTTTCAACCAGACTTGTGCCCATCTCAAATACTCTGCTCAAGATACTGTATTGGTATCTTGGAAGTGCATTTTATTAAAAGTCTTTCTACTCTATATTAAAGGGATCTGACACCCACAAAAAAATTGTTTTAATTTTTCGCCAGGTAATTCATATGGTGTCTGGACACCCAATCAATATTTCGCTTCAGAGTCGCATATCTTTTTAATGAAGCCGAAAAACTCAACTGCTCTGAAACCGAAACGTGAGCATGGAGACGCATGGCTGACTAGCGTACGGAGGAGGAAGGTGATATGTGAAGGAGACAGTTACCAGAAGTCACGTGGCTAGTACTCCCTACCCAGTTCTTTTTCCGGTGTGCTCCACTTCTCTGACGTGTGAAGCAGACAACGACACTGTTGCATGGACTGTTTGTTGCACGATTGTTTTCCACTAATATACATTCTGGTCTCTGTTCTGTGCTTGAAGATCGACTTGCCGTTACCGCAAACTTATATAGACCACATGTGAAATGTAGAGCACCGTCTAGTAGCGCGCCGAGACCTACATTCGCCATCTTGGTAGCGGCGAGAAAACGAAACAAGTGACTCGACCGGCCAAGACCCCATGTAAACAAGCGACCGCGCTTCGTGTGAGATATGCGATGCCAACGCGTTGCTGCGGTCTGCTGCGGATGCAGGGGTAAACCTTCGATTCGTGCGTGACGTAAACGCAAACATGAACAGGCTTCACAATTTTTTCTTATTTTTATTTGTTACTTGATTCATTCGGTAACAACGCGAAGTAACATGCTGACGCTATCGCGCGGCATGAAGCCATTTACAACTATTGAACTGGGCCTTAATCTTTTCGCGAAGTTGTGCCAAGTTTGTTTCTGAACGTTTTTGTTGATGTGCAAGCAGCTCAATGCATGCGGACGAGACCAAGGCTGTTAAGTGAAACAAAAACGACGACAGTTATAATTAGCTATGCCATCAACCATAATTGAAGACGCATTTGGTTAATATTGAACAACAAAAGCTGCAGCTTTTGTTGTTCAATCAAGTGTATAGAAAGTGCTTTTCAGCAATATCTATATCTGGCATGTGTAAACAAGGTTTTTAAAACACCTCTAAAACTGAATGAGTTTGTTGATAAAATATTCTTGAATATTCAAAGCGCTTTCGGCGCGGTCAAGTAGAATAGAAAACACAACAGAAACGGACAATGTGTCTGTTTGCTCAACTTTCACGGAGACTGGATTTTGCTTTTTCTTTTTTGTTGAATGCCTGAGGCTCATTGCAGTGTCTTAAACTTCTATGTCTGTGGTGGTGAAAACTTGCATTGCGGACGCTGAGTGGAGCAACAGCAAACGGTGCCAACTTCGTTTCAAAATCTCCTGTTCTTCTTTTTTTTTTTGCAGCTGAGGTAAAATATTTGTTTATAGTGCAAAGAGGCTTGGGGGTAGACTTGAGAAAGTCAATACAGTTATTCTGCCAGGGTTGAACAAATCTTCATTATTAGCGCAGCATTCGTCAACTGTGCTTGAGGTCAATGCTATCTGAAACCAAAATATTGCAATGCCTGAAAAATATTTCGCAGGGCACAGTTTCCCTTAAAAAACACAGAACTTTCCACACACTCACAAAAAAAAAAAGAAATTGCCAGTAACAATTTAAAAGAAAACAAAAAAAACTAACCTTAAATCGCACGTATTGGCGTGGAGCAGTCTATTGCTAAACAGTACGACTTCATGTGTATTCGCATTGAAAAAAAAGAATTGAAAGTGTCCTCAGAGATGAAAGGCATGACGGCCTAGTCCTTTGTCCACGTTGGGTGATGTCAGAAAACAATGAAGTTTCCAACTTGCACTTAGTGGCAGAGCGTCCATGCCCTGGAAGTGCTGAGGAACCGAAACTCAAGATACTTGACGCTACCAAGATGGCCGCGTGCACGAGCAGTTTCGCATATTGTCTATTCCGAGTAGCGGTCCCACGTCCGTGGCAAAGTTGGTGCGTCGTGCGCCGCCATCATGTCCTCCAGCCAGCGGTACGTCGCCATATTATAGAATGATGTGTACACATATTTCAGGTGATCCGTGCACCATTTTTTTTTAGAGCACAGCTCTTAGGCGCTTATTTCCGGCTTGAGTGGCATCGCCGTCAGCGGAACCGTGCGTTGCATTATGGGACGTTGACCATAATGACGTAGGTCCTGAGGGCAAATATTTTTCCGCTAAATTTGGCAAAAAAGTTTTCTGGTTGAGCGTCACATGTGACTTCCCGTGACGTCACACGTGCATACCAGAGAAAATTTTCCTGCAGGTTGAGTGCAAAGCTGTCACGTGAATTTTCTGCAAAATCTAGCGAGAAACTTTTACCGAAAATGCCTACATTTACCTAATTCGTGCCCCCAAAAAGCTGTCCATATTCCAGACAGCGGGTTTTCATATGGACGGGGCGAAATCGCATGGTGAAAGATTGATTGCATGGGAGAATTGCATGGTGAAAGAGACATGGCTGTATTTGGTACGCTAGTTTGAATGACACGTGACCCTGGAAAAGAGTGCGAGCGCCCAAGCTGGCCACGTCTGGACCGGCTCTTTTTGGGCAGAGAGAAAGCTAATTTTGAGCCGCAAATAGTTTTTTTGATAGTTGGGCTATCAGGGTTCATGTTCATATAAAAACCTTGGCAAACATAAATATCCTGTCAGTGTCCTGGGAAGATGTGGGTTGGAGACGCTTTCTTTTTTAATAGGTATTTGCCTGAAACTAATGAACATTTATCTACTTGTAGAGTTTTGTCTTCTCTTTGTAAAACAATCATTAGTTTTAATGTAGCTTTTTGTAAAACAATCATTAGTTTTAATGTAAGTTCTATAGTTTTATGTTCAGAGGCAGAAACAACTACCGTATTTATTTGAATATAAGTCTACCTTTTTTTTTCTGAAATGTCAAAAATTAAGGGTCGACCTATAATCGTGACCAAAGAATTTCGACCTACATTCGCGACCAAATTTTGCGACCCTACCGAGGGCATGGAGCTATCAAATCACCGAGCCGGCGTTGCCGTAGAGCCGCGCCGCTTCTTTTTCAAAAAGCTTTTGGTGCACGAAAACAACTGCAACAGCAGCAACCGACAGCCCCCCGCCGCCGTAACCGCCGCTCGCGCACATCGCTCGGCATCGGGTTTCGCCATCGCGCCTGTAGCGTTCCCCTCGCTGGGCAAGGGAGAGAGAACGCGATGCGCCAGGCACCTCGGCCTCCATTCCTCTCCCTCGCAAATGCAAACAAAGAAAAAGAAAAGAGAGACAACGGAGGTTCCTTTAGCTTGTTGCTTGCGGCGGCTCACGTGTTGCTCACGGCGACTCCGGCGTTGCTCGCGTATTTGTATTTGGTCTTGAGTAGCTTCGCCCATCTCCACCTTCTTTTGTTTCTTCTCGTCGTCATTTTACAAAGGACGGTGTGAGTGAGGTATTGTTGCGAATTTGCGAGAATGTCCACCAGCTGACGAAGCTTCGGACGACGATGACATGTCCGGAAGTTCTGACAATGATTAAGTTTTTGGCATCGCCCTGCGATTTAGCCGAGAGTGCTGTGAATAACAATTTGTTCCTTTCTTTTGCCCCAACTTTCCCTGTTCCAAAAGAAAAAAAAGGTCGACCTATATTTGAATTAATTTTTTTTTCTTCTCGGTGGGTTCAATAAATAGGGGTCGACCTATTTTCGTGGTCGACCTATTTTCGGGTAAATACGGTACATGAAAAGGGTCTTTTTGTGTGCAGATTTAAGCACACTGCTCTTTTTAAGGGTATGATGCCTTCTTTTTAGAAGCCTTTAGAAGTTAGACAAAATATACAAAAATATAATTATGATATTGCAATTCTAAATAGATACCTGCACTTTATGTTGTTATCTTTGTACTTAATTCATGTCGGAAGATCGAAACGGCTTATACTCACATTGGTGCAAAAATATTCCAAAAGCCGGGACTCCAAAGGCAGCTAGCCTCTGTGTCTACCCACGATCCTTCCAATCAAAGTTTGGCACTATAACGTCGCTGTACCCACGGCGCATATTGATAAAAAAACTGCGCCGACTTGACATAACAAAATAAACAATTTAATCAAACGTTTCGTCTCCCATGCGGGAGACATCATCAGTGAAACCTTCAAGCAGGAATGAGAGAAAAAACTTCGACAGTCCTATTTAAGCAAATCCGCGTACACATCAGGGAGGGGGCCGCGGTTGGAGTTGCAAGCCGATGAGTCACTTCGGATGAACCATGATTCGACGAACCTGCGTGGACCCCACCTTTGTTCACGCGCCAGAGTGGACGCATTCTCAAAGTCGAAACTGTGACCCGTATTCCAACAATGGTCTACGAGTTCCGTCTTCGCTCTTGTAGCATGCGTGGCCTTCGCCACGTCCCTTTTGTGTTCTTTTAGGCGGGTGCAGCGCCTCCGGCCTGTCTCCCCAATGTAGGATGCGTCACAGTCTAGACAATTCAGTTTATGCACAACGCCGCACTGGGACTCTGGGGTGGTGTAATCTTTAGGTTTCGAAATGAGGTCACGTAGTTTACGATGGGGTTTGAACGCTGTGCGGATATTCAAAGGGGCGAGGGCCCTGCGAATAGACTCAGAAACACCTTTCAAATAGGGTATTGTTACTTGCCCTGTCCTAAGTCTTCCATTATCCTGGCTTCTTCTTTGTCCCATCTGCTTGCGTGTGTTCTCAATAAAACGTTTAGGATAATTCCGCTTCATCAACAGGTCAACAATAACAGCATCCTCAGATGCGCGCAATTGAGGATTAGAAGAAATGCGTTCGGACCGATGTAGAAGGGTTTTTACGACGGCCCTTTTATGTTCGACAGAATGATGCGAGTTGAAGTTTAAGAGGTTGCCTGTATCGCAAGCTTTGCGGTACACTGTTGTATCTAAGCGACCAGTACTATTTCGGAACACATTAACATCCAGAAAAGGCAGCGCACAGTTCTGTTCAACTTCATGTGTGAATTGAATTGATGATTCAACGCTGTTTAAAGCTAAATGAAAGTCAGCAACATGGTCCTTGTTTAAAATTACAAAGGTGTCGTCCACGTAACGTTTGTAAAACCCTATCGGGTGCGCATTCTGTTCAAGGACAGTTTCCTCCACATACTCCATAACAAGATTTGCCATTGTAACAGAAGGCCACCCATTGGGCTACCCCATCGAAATTGGGCTACCCCACAGAAATTGGGCTACCCAGAAATTGGGCTACCCCATCGTAACTACGTGACCTCATTTCGAAACCTAAAGATTACACCACCCCAGAGTCCCAGTGTGGCGTTGTGTATAAACTGAATTGTCTAGACTGTGACGCATCCTACATTGGGGAGACAGGCCGGAGGCGCTGCACCCGCCTAAAAGAACACAAAAGGGACGTGGCGAAGGCCACGCATGCTACAAGAGCGAAGACGGAACTCGTAGACCATTGTTGGAATACGGGTCACAGTTTCGACTTTGAGAATGCGTCCACTCTGGCGCGTGAACAAAGGTGGGGTCCACGCAGGTTCGTCGAATCATGGTTCATCCGAAGTGACTCATCGGCTTGCAACTCCAACCGCGGCCCCCTCCCCGATGTGTACGCGGATTTGCTTAAATAGGACTGTCGAAGTTTTTTCTCTCATTCCTGCTTGAAGGTTTCACTGATGATGTCTCCCGCATGGGAGACGAAACGTTTGATTAAATTGTTTATTTTGTTATGTCAAGTCGGCGCAGTTTTTTTGATCACTCACATTGGTAAAAGGAATGTTTAATTCTTAGTATGGTTGGGGTGGCCACACAGGCTTAGCTTCCGTTTGCAGTCGCCACACAGGCTTACGAGTTCCACACGTTCGCACACACCATGCCCCGGCCGCACGAGATATCGTTGTCTTTCTTCTTCCAGGGGATCGCTTGTTTTTTTTTAAAAAGTCTACATTCGTCCGTCCTGGATCCTTAATGTCCTCGTTAAGTTTGAAGATACGCACAAATATCAAGGTAATAAACAAACACACACGCCGAGAAACATTTGAAAAAGTCTTCACATTATACAGTCTTCACATTATACAGTCTAGCAGGCAGTGTACGTTTCTTGTAGGCACTCTAGCAGCTGGGGGCTCCTTTTGCTTGTCTCCCGAATCTTCGGAGCCGACGTCGTCGTCAAGGTGGGACGCTGCCAACGTCGTCGACCATCCTTTTAACTGGGAGACGTGTGCTGGCATTGCGAACCGGCTCCCAGAACGTTAATCGAGCTCTGTCTCTCGATAGGTATCTGCGGGCGACACCTGGGTGACAACCAGGGGTCTTCGGTACTTTGCTTGTGTCTTCGTTGAGTTTCCGGTGTGTTGTGTTGCTCTCCTATAAATACAACTCCCCCCCCCCTTCTCCCCCGTCGTATAGACCAGCACGCGGCTCTGACGTCACGCAGCTGCAGTGGCGCTGTCGACGGCACTGCGCATGCGTAGAGGCTTCTCTTCACGCGAATTTGGTTTCTGCGCATGCGCAGTGCCCACACCTGGTGTGAGCAAAAACGGGCTTGTTTGTAAACAGCGTGTCGGTCTATAGCTTTGCTGGATAGTGCCGACAATCAAATGCCTGCTTGCTTCTTTCCTGTTCCTCCAGCAACCGTTGCCTTACACATACTCTCAGCTTGCTAGGATCCTTCCATGTTGCTTTATCATCCAATGCTAGCTCCTGTAGCGCAATTTTGTAGAAGCATTGCCACAACTGATGTGCAACCCACACTTGGTACCATTACAAAGCACTTTCGGAATTTGTTCAAAAGTTCTATTAGTTAGATTTTTTCATTGTTGTTACTGCACGTCTAACACTAACTTCTGTCCTCTGGATGGGTTGTTGCTCGATTTCTCTCACCTTGCTTTTGTCACGCTTGATGTGGACTTCATGAGTGTCACTGATGTCTGCCTGCAAGATCTCAATTGGCTTGGCTTGCCCAAGTGGTTGTCCTTTCCTGATGACAATCTCACCATTACTTGCAGGATACATAGGTAACGTGACCTCACCGAGAGTCATGTCGATCAGGACATCCATCCCACAGTGTCTGTAAATGACGGGGCCTGTGGCCCTTCTTTTTCTTGTCAGGGTGATCCAATTGACCAAGTCTTTCTGGAGAATGAACTCCTCCCTTGCTTTCAATTATAGATTTTGGTGGTGCTCGACCGGCTCTAAGTGCACAAACGGGCAGTCACTCAAGCGCCAGAGTCGAAGACAGCCTCCAACTCTTGCATATGTCAAGTAGGGCAGTTCAGTAAATGTTTGTTCGACCAATAAGTCCACGGACTGGGCTTCATCCGGGACAACAAGAATGGGAATGTCCTTCGCTAGGACACCATCGATCTTTGTCAACCTTGGATCCTCCAATGCTCCTAGACGCAGGCACGCTGCTGTTGCCAAAACCTTACAGGGTGTTGACTCCTGAACAAGTTCTGTGCCACATCGAGCTGCCACTGCCGCACGGAGTAGACAACCAAAGCTGCCCGTGTCATTGAGTCCAATGAGGAAAACTTGTCATTTAGTATGACTTGCGTCAGCAAAACACCAACATTCATTTCTTTTTTTTTGATGGTTCACTCACTGTGTTTGCTTCATTACGCTTTGGTTGTGCCACCTCTTTGCAGTGACGTTAGGTGTGGTACAGTTTTGTTACAGTGCAAGCACCTCAAGGCTCGTTTTGGCTGGGGGCAGTCCTGTGCCATATGGCCATAATGGTAGCAGGTGTAGCACTTGCGTTCTCCTCTTTCATTCGAAAGTGGCGGCCGTTTTTCAGAGGTGTTCCTTTGCATTGCCAGCTTTTCTTGCGTATCTCGCATTTGGGTCTTGGGTACTCGCCTCGTCAGTCATCTCTTTCTTGTCACATTGTCCATCAAAACGCTCTTGTCTTTTGCGTTTGATCCTCACAAATTCTTGGACATCATTCAGCAGGCTATCATCGTCGTCATGGGTTTTCCCCAAGCGTTTGGCGAAAATGGTCCTCGAACTCCTCCCACAAGTGATTTCAGCGCTGCGTAAACGTAGCCAATCTTTGGCGGCTCCTTTAATGTGAGACTTGGCGCTCTCGAGCAGAAATTATGTTGACCATTTATGGAGTGCCGCCGTTCTCCACAAGTTCTCCACCCATTCACGAGCTGATGTCGCATATTCACTGCTGTCAAATTTCAAAATGTTCTTACTCAAGTCGGGCGTTATTTGGAGTGTTATCACGGCGTGCGATTCCACCACCCCTGACGACGTCGTCGTTGGAATCAGATGTTCAAATAAGTCCGTCAGGAGACAGTCTTCCTACATATTCATATTCAAAAGTTCACGTATGGAGGGTCAATCGCTTTGATTGGTGGCTTCGCTTGAGCTGGTCGCGTTAAGAAGCTTGTCCTTGTCCATCTTAGACCAGGCTTAGTCAAGCAACATGAAGCTCGTACTTATTTCCAGACAATCACCAGTCCAGATTCAACTTCTGAGATATTATCTTATGTACTTAAACCATGTCGGAAAATCGAAAAGGCTTACGTTGTTAAGGAAATAAAATTAATGTTTATTTCTTAGTATGGTTAGGGTGGCCACACAGTCTTGCGAGTTCCACATGTTCGCACATACCGTGCCCCGGCCGCACGAGATATCGTCATCTTTCTTCTTCCAGGGTGTATCTTGCTTTTGAAAAAAGTCTACAATGTATCCTCAAGATAATACATAAAAATTTTCATTATGATGGTAAGACTAAGTATCGAAAACTGAGTGCACAAACTGGGAAGACGGCAAAAAGTTGCATACCAAGAAAATTGCAATTGAAAGTACAAAAAATATATACTCTTCCAAAAATCTGCTGCACTTACATGAAATTGTGACATAATAAATGTAGGGTGTCCGGGAATCATCTAAAACTGTCTGTCACTGTATGTTGCGACTACCGTATTTATTTGCACAATGAATGCACTCGCGTAATGAACGCACCCTCCAAGTCGGCTCTCAAAATTTCGACTTTTTTTTTTCACTCGCGTAATAAACGCACCCCCTACTCGGACGTCAAAATTTTGACCCCCTCCCTCCACGCGCACGAAATGAACGCACTTTTCTATCCTGGTGCAGCGAGGTCGCGAATGCATGTGCAGCGTGAGCGAACAAAACGCCTTGTGAAAGGGGTTAAAAAATAAAAAAAGATCCAACGGAAGCAAAAAAACAAACTAAAAATTTTTTTTTTTTTTTTGCACAGCGCAGTTTGGATGTTGGGTTGCGCGCCGCGCGCAAGGAGTTAAGAAAGAGAAGCGGAGGAGCTCTCGCCTAAGCAAAGCGAAACAAACAGCTTGCGAAAGGCGGCAAAAAAAAAAAAAAAGATCCAGGGAACCAAGAGAAAAGAAAAAACAAAACGAAAATATCACAGCGCAGTTTGGTTGCGCGTCGCGCGCATGAAGAAAGGAAAGAGAAGCGGTGAAACCCTCGCCTAAGCAAAGCAAAACAACTTGCGAAAGACGGCAAAAAAAAAAATCCACCGAATTAAGAGAAAAGAAAAAAACATGTAAAAGAGGAGCTTTTTTTTCTTTTTTCGCACGACGCAGTTTGGTTTAAGGGTCGCGCGCCGCGCGCAAGGAGATAAAGAAAAGCAGAGAAGCCCTCGCCCAAGCAAAGCTCACATAATGAAGATCCTGCCCTCGCCTCCTCCTCGCACTTTGGAAAGACAAGTGAGCAGCCCTCGAAATGAACGCACTTTTCTATTCTGGTGCAGCGAGGTCGCGAAAGCATGGGCAGCGTGGGCAAACAAAACAACTTGCGAAAGGCGGGGGGGGGGGGGGGGGGAAGGGAAGGGAAGGGAAGGAAAGGAAGGGGAAACAGAAGCAAAAAAAAAAAACATGGAGAGGGGCTTCTTTTTTTTTTTTTGCGCATCGCAGTTTGGTTTTGGAGTCGCCGCGCCGCGCGCAAAGGGATAAGAAGTTATGTCGATTTTTGCGGGATAAAAGGTCCGTTCATTATGCGAGTAAATACGACGCAAAAATTTTACCTCGCGTAATGAACGCACCCCCAACTTTGCCTCGATTTTTCGGGAAAAAAAGTGTGTTCATTCTGCGAGTAAATATGGTAATTCTGGCCCTTGTGCCAAATGCCATCATACACCTGTTACAATAGCTGCTCCTTCCACGTCAGCGTTTCGGTCTTCACGAGGTTCGGCTGGCAGTTTTTGTGGCAGCAGCGTAAACTTCCTTGCTAGTGAAGGTTTTGTGGTGTATTGGTGTTCGCAGGCTGAAAATCGTGCTGACGCGCTGAAGTTTACAGTTTTCCAAGGACGGCAAAACTCGTGTGAGCTTCCACTGTCGCAGCTTTGCTTTGCGCTTAAATCTCCATCTGACGCGGCACGTTTCAATGTAAACGTCGAATGAAATAATCAACTCGAGGCACCCACTCTTCTCTAACTGTATTTTGAGGGACTATGAAAATCCCATGCATTTCACAATCACAATCTTAACAAGCGGGGCAGATCACATCGCTCAGAACTATCGTCAGCGCACCACTGTCGCACATCACTGAACTCGCAGAGCCATAGCCACTTGTTCCGTAAACAAAATCCCTATCTTCTTTTCCGAAGCGCTGACACATATGAACACAGCGCTAATTGTACCGGAACAGTGGCCATGTCATGGTTAGGCCTAGCACGCTGCCATAAATGTTTCTCTGCTGGCATTCTCTGCTTGCTTTTCCACCAACTTTCATATAACCTGTTCTTGCTTCGGTGGTTCCAAACCCAAAAATCTCGTTTTGTAGTGTTGTCTATCGCTAATTACATCGGAGAAACTTACAGAAAGCGCCGCTGTCCCAAGTGATAGCCTCTCAAAGATGGCCGATATTCGCATAAACTTGCGTGTTTTTAGCCGCCCCAATTTTGTCAGACTTTTTTTCGTAACTTCTAGTCCAATGTTCTCTTAATATTTTTACCCGTGAAAGAAAGATGTTCGAGCATAATAAAACAAGCAAAATGAAAGAAATTAGATTTTCCAAAATAATTTTGATGTTTCAACCCCTTAATCTCCCCTTAATTACTTTTTTCAGTATCTTGTACTTGCCATCTTAAGTACATTTTTCAATCTTTAAAAACTTTTGCCGCTCAGACATTTTATAGGAATAGGAATCGGCACCCTTGCATAAAGCTCGACCGATTGTAAACCTGAAGAGAAAACGACCGAACACAGAACATGAAAGAAGCCAGGACCAAAGATCCTATCTAGGTGCCAACAAAAGAAAACTAAAAGGAAATTAGGACAGGATACCAAAAGAAGACATTGTGATTTTATTCTTTACTTTTCAAGTTTGCCAAAGCTAAGGCACGAATGATGGTTTCTTTTGCCAATCTGGCACTCTTCGTGAACAGTGTCTTTGGTGGAACGGTGATAGCTCGACACTTACTTGAGGACAGAGACAAGGCAAGAAACAAGCTGCAAGCAGGATGAGCTCTCAAAATGCCAACAAAGAGTCCCCCAGTGTTGTACGCCTTTGTGGACACGCTTCTAGAGCTTAGTATGGGGAAGGTATAAAGAAATCGACAATCGCCACCAGAAAGGTAGCAGTGCTTCTCCGTGTGTCGTCTTGTGCACTTCTTTTTGGAGTTTCGTCATCTCTAAATGCAGCGCTTGGCTAACCTACTTGAGGAAGGCGCACTCATTCCTTGGTGCATCCAAAGTTTGTTTAATGTGAACTCCGAATATAGCATCTACAGCACTTAGCTAAACGATGCTCCAAGGTATGCTTTATAAAATTACTATAAAATGTGATTTTCAGCAATGTGGCCTCTTTTTGCTCATTTGTCTTAAAAATAATATTTTGTAACATGCACTAGTGATGCTACCCCATCTGCTGGGACTGCATAAAATAGCACTGCAATTTTATTCCGTCTGCTTCCGTTGCTTGCAAGTACAGTAGACTCTCATTAATTCAAACTCCAGGAAGTCACAGATTTTAGTATGAATTATCAGAAGTTTGAATTATCAGAAATTCATCTAATTATGATACTAGACAACGTTACGATTTGTTACATGGATAGCTACACATACAAAGCAGATTTTTTCCAATTTCCTCTACATAGGCCTAAGTATAAGCAAGTACGGGCATAACACACTGGTGAAAGAACTGTGACGTTAAGTTTATTCATCCAGCAAAAAAGTTGTCGATTGTGGACTGTTTAGTCAGCACGTGAGATCTCAAAACAAAATTTTCAATATTAGCCAATGCAAGTAGCTCTTTACGGGACTCTTCCTTTGGAGACAAACTTTCGGAGCTGAGCGATGTGCTCAAAGGCCACTGGGGCTGTGAAAGTTGGTAGTGGGTCATCCCTTTCTTCATCGTAACCTTCACTCTCACTGCTGCACTGTGCTGGCGTTACTTCCTGTACTATGTCCTCTAATGAATCATCACGACAAACACACACATCGTCGTCAAGACTAGCATATTCTGCCAGTTCGACGTTCACATTATGTGCTTCAAGGCCAGAAAGCATGATGCCAGTGAGCTGTTCCTCATCCTCGATGTCGTCTTGGTCATTATTGCTAGTCTTGAAGCACATAATGTGAACCCCGTTTTCCGCTAATCTGTGCCCGCTTGAGCCCCGCTGAGTGCGCTTCTTTCCGAGCACCGGTGCACTGCGAAGAAGCAACACTCGCGAACGCAAGCTCCGCGGGTATTGCTTCTCTGCGATGCACCGGTGCTCGGAAAGAAGCGCACTCAACGGGGTCGTGAGAACAAAAAAGTATGAATTAAGCGAAAACGCCGTTCGAATTAAGCGGCTTATAAATACATGAAAAGCATAGCGGGACAACCAAAATTTTCAAATCTGTTTGAATTAACCGGAAGTACGAAATATCCGAGTTTGAATTATCGCGAGCCTACTGTAAAGTATTCTCGTGTAAGTGAAGTTCATACCAATTACATGTGGAAACGTCCTTGAATGTAATTGAATTACAGTTTCTAAGTGCTCATACTCTATTTAAGATGTTTTACAGGAAAGTAACTTGAGTAGTAACCTAATTACTATATTAAGCTGGTAATAGTAACTTAACCTTATACCTTTGTCGAGTATCGTGTCCAACACTGCTTTTAACACACTGCTCTTCGTGTCTGGTAGTATTAGAGTTTTAGAAAGCTGGTGTTGATCTCTGATATACTATTCGCAACTCCAGCCCGCCGCTCGCCCTCTCGCGGACGAACGGAGAACCAGAGGAGCGAGGACGGCAGCGGCGGCGGCTGGGAAACAGTGGGAGGGACTGTCAATCTTGATGCGTGAAGCCGTTTTAACAAAAAGTTAGCGCGTTAAGATAGAAATTTTTGTGCTCCGCCTTGCAGCAGGTTGCACGAAGGACCGGGATGTCCAATTTCATTAGGGACTTTTCGTATATCGCAGACGCTATAGAATTCTGGTCTTGCGCGTGGCCGCCAGCTCTATCTGTGCTCAGCGTGACGGCGGCAAAAGCTCTCGCTAATAATGTACAGCTCTATAGTACGGTCTACGAAAAGTCTATTCTTTGCCATAGGTAGGAGAAAACCACCGATACTGTGAAAGACACCGATACTGTGAACGTTGCCCTTCCGAAGCTTGGCGGTCATCGTTCGCGGCTCACTTTTTAGAGCACTAATGGCCAGGCAAAGCGCAAACATGATATCTTCATCACCCTCAAACATATTCTGCCAGAAACAGTGACGTGGCCGGTGCTAAAACGCGCTTGCCCACCAGAAAGCTTCGCAAGTTGAGGTTTCTGCAACTTTTTAAATAACAGCATGCTCGTTTTCCTAACGTGAATCAACATCTCCGTCACCTGTAATATGATCCCTCTCTAACCGCTTTGCATTTGTAGATAAATAAATTCTTTTAGCGCGCTGACCGGCGTCAGTGAGCAGGCGCACGGGAAATCCTGGAGAATCTATCCCCGTCTCTTCTGCCATCTTGGAACTACCGCCCCGCCACCTATAAGGCGTTGGAGTTACGAATAGAGCTGTTGCCTGGTATGTTTGTCAAATTGTTGGCATGCAATTTTTTTTTTTTCAGAACAGGTGGTGAAAGCATCTTTGTTTTATTCTATTGCAAGAAATGTTAAATAGAGTTCAAAAGATTTAGAACTGCAAATGTTGTTTGGGAGAGGTGTGTAAGTTTACCACTATAGAGGCTATGCAAAACCAAAACTTAATTTTTTAAAATCTTAAATACACCAACAGGCGGGCACTGCCGTCACACCGCTGCGGTGGCGCTGCTATTGGCAGGGTGCATGTGCAGACGCTCCACTTCACGCCAATCTGGTTTCTGCGTGCGCACAGTGCCCACACGTCATGTGGCAACTGCGTTTACCCACACCTCGTGAGTGCTTGTTTGTAAACTGAGCATTGGCCTGTAGAATTACTTCCTTTCCCCATTCCATTCTACTCTGACAGTGAGCAAAATAAAAAATACTTGGAAATGAGTTTTTTTGGGGGAAACTTTTTGTTGCCTTGTTCTGGATTTTCAATTTTATGGTGCAATCCTGTACTGTATCTGGCACAAATGAATGTGGTTCATTTCATTCTGTACACCACTTCAATGTTTGTGGGAATCAAAGTCCACATGTGTTAGTTCACAGCCCAGCAGGCGCATATGTGGAAGGCAAGCAAACTACATGCCACATGCACGGATGCTGAAAATAGCACTGACCTGAAGCGCTTTTCTGAAATGGTCTATGGGTGTTTTGCTAAATCACCCAAGTGCCAAGGAGCATATGCATGCTACATTCTAAGCTCATTACAACAGACCTGGTTACAACAGACATTTGGATATAACATACCGATTTGTGAAATTCGGTTGGTTTTCCTCTTTGTACCATTGACTCAACTTCATATCGGCATACAACGTTACATACTCCGTTAACAACAGACCAAAATCTTGGTCAAAATCAAGGTCTCTTATAACGAGCCTAGACTGTACAAGTGTAGTTATATGTGCGAGAGTCTGGAACGGTAACTTTTCTAAAGCAAATCTAAAACAAATGGCACATGTATTCAGGTAAGACGAGCGTGTACTGCACTTGTGTCCACATTCTCCGTGGTGCTTGGGTAATTTGCCAAAAGATGTATTGTGAGTCTTTACCTTTCTTTGCCAGTGTAATTGCTTGCTTGTGATACAAGGAGAACGGGTTTACTCCAGCGATTTCACGAAACTAGCGAGCCGCAGCTTGAGTGTACCGAGTTGCAAAAACATTTTCTCAAAATCGCAATTGCTTTTGTGTTTTTCTCATAGCTCAGCTCAAAGTCAAGGTCAGACTTTGTGCAAATAGAGATTACAATGAAACCCGTTTAGAACAAACCCACGTACAGCGAATTATTGTCAATATCGAACCCACAAAATATTTAAATAAAAATGCATGTAAAAAGTATGTTTTTTAACAAACAACATATTGCCTACATCAAACTTCTTTGCCCCGGGAAGGCTTTCAAAAACGCGCAAACAATTGCCTTCTAGCTTGTCCCTTTTCCCAAAAAAGAAGTAGGAAAGAAAGAAAATTCCAAAAGCTCAAGTTGCAAACAAAATTGAGCGAAGAGAAGCGATTCAGAAAAGGGGAAGGGGGGGGGGGTGCACACGCACAGAAAAAATTTCATCCCAAAGCGTTTGCCCATGAACAGAAGCGATTCAAAAAGGAGAAATAAGCTAAAAAAAAAAAACTGCACGCATGCAAAAAAAAACCACCTTTCTAGCGCGTTGTTACAAGGCGGAAGTGAAGAGATGAGAAGGAAAGAGAAACTCTTGCCTTACAACGAATTCAACATGGAAGTGTGTTGTAAATGTTTTTTTGCTATATCGAACTACTTGCTATATCCAACTGATCGTAGCATTCCCTGCTGTTCGTTATCAACGGGTTTGACTGTATTATTAACTTCAGATAGCATGAACGCCCCCGTTATCTCACTGTTAGATGCCACAAGGCAGGTGCAAGTGTACCTGATTGCCGGCCGCACGCTTTGCTTTCTACCGGTGACGCCACGTTTGGATGGCGGGTAAGACTGGGGAAAAACTAGGAAGAACGAAGCTTCGGTTTCGGTAGCTGAGCAAAATATGACTTTTTCATTTACTAGAGTGCATCTGGGGGAACAAAATAGCGTTTTGGAATTGGGAAGCCACCAGTATTCAGATGATGCCATTAGATTAGATAGCTTAAAAACAAAAATCTCAAACAGCTTCCGCTCCTGATCCCATCAGACAGCCTAATAATCTCTGAGCATGTAAAACCGTTTGCCCTTACTTATGCAGGTGTTCGCTGAGTTCTTCAACCAAGGTGGACAACTTTTCAAAGAAGAAATGCAAGCGAAATTCTTAAAGGTCTTAATTGCTTCTGTTGCCGAATCTCTGGACCTGTTGGGGATGATAGTTGCGGCGTCTGACAAGAAGACAGTGTTGCAAGAGACAGAGCATCAGCAGCCCTCCCTGAAGAAGAAAAGGAAGAAGGTCTTGAAGACAGTGTTGCAAGAGACAGAGCATCAGCAGCCCTCCCTGAAGAAGAAAAGGAAGAAGGTATGTTGTTGTAAAAGGCAACTCTGCCAATCTTTTTTATAGTCTTCGATTTGACTGAATATTGGCAGACTGCATCAATAACCCTTTCTCAACTGCTAGCCAAAATATATTTTTAAATAAAATTTTTCTGTGACATTGGATTTTCAAATTATGCTGGCCGCACAAGTTTTAGGAGGAGACGACTTTCTACTGGCAACAATGAGAAATTCCTGCTTTACCCTATTTGTGTCATCAGTGGCAAAGGGGAGAACGAGCGACCCGGAAAGCCGCTTTGAGGCTTTCAGTGCCGCTTCGCCCTTTTGTCGCTGTGGTTGAAAGTTCCTCAGAAAGTGCGCTCAAGGTTGAAAGCACCTCTGCAATGGGTAGAAATCTGTGCTCGGCGATAGATGGCACTAACAGTGCTAGAAAAACTTTCTTACCCATGTTTTTATGGAAAAAATATGCGCTCCTTGGCAGAAGTGGGGGCCAGTCACATCAAGATGTTATAGTGCGAGCTGTGTGCCGAGAGAACCAGTGTCGCATGAAACAGTTTTGCCTGCGCTCGGAATACTTTACAGACTAGTGCTGTGAGTTGAGTGTCCTGCAGTTGGAACAGCTTAAAGAGTGGCAATTGCAAACTCCAGCCAGCTCTGTACCACTACAACCTCCATCCAGAAAGAAGTGCTAATAAAATTGGGAAAAATAGTGCATATCCTAGCCCTAGTGAAAATTTGGCGCAGTCACATCTGTTTTTCACAATGGCTTCAGATAATTGTGTTATAAACACTTTAATAGGGTCTTTTAACCAATCAGCTTTAGACAGCAGAAGCCATAGCAGCCAGCTCGGGCTACTCTCGGCATTCCAATCACACAGCCGGTTTGTCGAAGCGAGAAGTGAAGTGTATGCATGTGTTTTAAGCTTGAGTTTAGACATGCCTTTCAACCAGACTTGTGCCTATCTCAAATACTCTGCTCAAGATACTGTATTGGTATCTTGGAACTGCATTTTATTAAAAGTCTTTCTACTCTATCTTAAAGGGACTTTGACACCCACAAAAAATTGTTTTAATTTTCTGCCAGGTATTTAATATGGTGTCTGGACACCCAATCAATATAAAAACTCAACTGCTCTGAAACCGAAACACGAGCATGGAGATGCATGGCTGACTAGCGTACGGAGGAGGAAGGTGATATGTGAAGGAGACAGTTGCCGGAAGTCACATGGCTAGCACTCCCTACCCAGTTCTTTTTCCGGTGCTCCATTTCTTTGACGTGTGAAGCAGACAACGACACTGTTGCATGGACTGTTTGTTGCATGATTGTTTTCCATTTATATCCGTCCTGGTCGCTGTTCTGTGCTTGAAGATTAACTTGCCGGTACTGCAAACTTCAATAGACCACATGCAAAATGTAGAGCGCCATCTAGTAGTGTGCCGAGACCTACATCCGCCATCTGGGTAGCGGCGAGAAAACGAAACAAGTGACCGGATTGGGAAAGACTCCATGTAAATAAGCGACCGCGCTTCCTGCGCGATATGCGATGCCAACGTGTTGCTGCGGAGGCAGCGGTAAACCTTCAATTTCTGCGTGATATGAACGCAAACATGATCAGGGATCACAATTTTTTCTTACGTATATTTGTTACTTAGACGCAGCTTTTGACAAATTCGATCAGTGACAATGCGAAGAAACATGCAGACGCTATCGCTGCGATATGAAGCCATTTACACCTATTGAACTGGGCCCTAATCTTTTCGCGAAGTTGTACCAAATTTGTTTCTGAACTTTATTTCTCTTATGCCCTTTGTAGTGTTGGCCTGCGTTTTTGTTGATGTGCAAGCAGCTCAATACATGCGGACGAGACCAAGGCTGTTAAGTGAAACAAAAAGACGACAGTTATAATTATCTATGCCATCAACCATAATTGAAGACTCATTTGGTTCATATTGAACAACAAAAGCTGACAGCTTTGTTCAATCAAGTCTGTAGAATCAAGTGTATAGAAATTGCTTTTCAGCAATATCTATACACTTGATCTAGCGTGTGTAAACGAGGTTTTTAAAACACCTCTAAAACTGAATGAGTTTGTTGATAAAATATTCTTGAATATTCAAAGCGCGGTCATGTAGAATAGAAAATGCAACAGACACGTACAATGTGTCTGTTTGCTCAACTTTCACAGAGATGGGATTTTTCTTTTTTTTTTTTTTTTTTCTTTTTGTCAGACGCCTGAGGCTCATCGCAGTGGCTTAAACTTTTATGTCTGCGGCGGTGAAAACTTGCGTTGCGGACGCTGAGTGGAGCAAGACAAACGGTGTCAACTTCATTTCAAAATCTCCTGTTCTTTTTTTTTTTTCTTTTGCAGTTGAGATAAAATATTTGTTTAGTACAAAGAGGCAATGCAGTTATTCTGTCAAGGTTGAACAAATCTTTATTATTAGCGCAACATCCGTCAACTGCGCTGGAGGTCAATGCTATCTGAAACCAAAATTATGCTCTTTGCAATGCCTGCAAAATTTTTCCCAGTTCACAGTTTCCTTTAAAAAAACACAAAACTTTCCACACAAAAAAACGCCAGTATTAATTAAAAAGAAAACAGAAAAAAACTAACCATAAATACACGTATTGGCGTGGAGCAGGCTATTGCTAAACAGTACGACTTCATGCGTATTCACATCGAAAAAAAGAGTTGAAGGTGTCCTCAGAGATGAAAGGCATGACTGCCTAGTCCTTTGTCCACGTTGGGTGATCAGAAGTCAGAAAACAATGATGTTTCCGACTTGCACTTAGTGGCAGAGCGTCCATGCCCTGGAAGTGCTGAGAAACCGAAACTCTAGATACTTGACGCTACCATGATGGCCGCGTGCACAAGCAGTAGCGAAGTAGCGGTCCCACGTCCGTGGCAGAGTTGGTCCGTCGTGCGCCGCCATCATGTCCTCCAGCCAGCGGTACGTCGCCATATTATAGAATGATGTGTACACATATTTCAGGTGATCCGTGCACCATTTTTTTTTAGAGCACAGCTCTTAGGCGCTTATTTCCGGCTTGAGTGGCATCGCCGTCAGCGGAACCGTGCGTTGCATTATGGGACGTTGACCATAATGACGTAGGTCCTGAGGGCAAAATTTTCCCGCTAAATTTGGCAAAAATTTTTTTGCCAAATTTAGCGGAAAAATGTTTCTGGGTTGAGTGGCGTCGTGTGTGACATCACATGATGCCACTCAACCCGGGAAAATTTTTCTGCCAAGTTTGGCGGCGAAATTGTCCTGCTAAATTTAGCCAAGAAATTTTTCCGCTAAATTTAGCGAGAAAATTTTATCCTCGTGTTTGAGGGGGAGGGGGGAGTTTTTGGAGCTTTTCTTTTTATACTGGGTTACTGGTGTCCGTAAAAATAAGACGAAAATGCCTACATTTACCCAAAAAGCTGTCCATATTCCGGACAGCGGGTTTTTATATGAACGGGGCGAAATCGCATGGCGAAAGACTGGTTGCATGGGAGAATTGCATGGTGAAAGAGGCATGGCTGTATTTGGTGCGCTAGTTTGAATGACACGTGACCCTGGAAAAGAGTGAGAGCGCCCAAGCTGGCCACGTCTGGACCGGCTCTTTTTGGGCAGAGAGAAAGCTAATTTTGAGCCGCAAATAGTTTTCTGGATAATTGGGCTATCATGGTTCATGTTTAAATAAAAACCTCGGCAAACATAAATACCCTGTCAGTGTCCTGGGAAGATGTGGGTCGGTGACGCTTTCTTTTTTAATATTTGCTCTAAACTAATGAAACTTTATCTACTTGTAAAGTTGTGTCTTCTCTTTGTAAAAAAATCGTTAGTTTTAATGTAGCTTCTATAGTTTTATGTTCAGAGGCAGAAACAACTACATGAAAGGGGTTTTTTTGTGTGCAGATTTAAGCACACTGTTCTTTTTTAAGGGTATGATGGCTTCTTTATAGAAGCCCTTTAGAAGTTAGACAAAATATACAAAAATATAATTATGATATTGCAATTCCAAATAGATACCTGCACTTTATGTTGTTATCTTTGTACTTAATCCATGTCGGAAAATCGAAAGGGCTTATTCGCGACTCCAGCAAAACGGACGCCACCAAGCGGGAAAACCGGGACCCAGCCGGACCAGGTCGCTCCGCGCCCCTCCGCGACTCTGGTGGCTTTCGCGGACACATGTAATTTGATGAAGTTCCGAAAATTTCTTAAGTTTGCCCGAGTGTTAGTGTGGTGAAGCCTCAGTAGATTGTTTCCTTCCATGAGGTGTTTGAAAGCCCGTTTACTCCACAACACACGGTCGCGTGCTTTCGATTTCTTGGATGGGGAGGAATCACGGAAAAACGTTTTGATTCCTTGTCTGTCTCAAATCCCATTCAAAGTGACGACTACTTGGCAACTGATAAGTGGTCTCTTTATTAGGATGTAAAACAGTGCACTGAGGACGACAGACAAGGTGTTTCAGTGGAGGGAACACCAATGTTGCAGTCAAGTGAATGGGAAGGTTCGATAGCTGCTTTTCTTGAATTTGGTTGTGTTCGGTTAGCTTCAAGTTTGAGCCACCCACGCCAGTCGGTGCGTTGGCTATTCATCTTGGCTGCTTTTCGCCGAAAAAGCCTCTGGACCACACTGAAGGGGTTGGGCTGATTTCGCAATTACTTGATTCAGGAAAACCTGCTCGCTGCATATGATTAATGAGGGAAATTATTTGCTTTCAAAATGTGGGGGACGCGTTTCGCAAAGTTAGAAGCTGTTACGGCGTTATGATCTATCGCGCTTCCATTATTTACATTATACTCCCGTCGAAGCCAGCAGCAATATACGTCTACATTGCTCAGGTTGACCGGCCACAAAAAAAATACTAATTTTCTCCGTTCAGGATTCGAAGTCAAGTTCAGTGCAGAGAGGTTCTGCGTGAATCTCCGATGAAGACTCTCCTCAGTTTGTCCGCATTCGTCTCCGTGCTACCGGCTAGAACCATTTGGCTGAGTTTAAGTGGTATCTCTCTGTCTGTCAAATATACTTTTATTCAGCAGTTCACTTAATAGCTAGTCAACTAAGATCATATTTCGACCCGAACAATATACTAATATCGCTTTAGTGGGACATAGTACGTAATATAATACATAACCCGCTCGTCAAAATGACTTCTCAATCGCTACTATAACCTGAATTGAAATAAGAGTATCAGCTGCTTAGTGGTTCGTCAGCGGGTTAACATGCTCCTTGGCTCAAGAAGCGCTTGCTTAATTTTCGTAATTTTCCTGCAGCCTGTGTTGTTGACCGAGCCGACGACTGGAGATGTTTCTTAAGCGCGGGTACGCACAAAAGCTTGATTTCGCGGACAGATAAGTTGCATGGTCGAGGCATGCCAGTTAGCTGAAAATTACTCTCGGTGGAACAATTCTGTAGTCATCGCCGCTTTCCTTAGATGATCAAAACTGATTAAAGTATATTACCGTCTCTCCGGAGCCCATAGTTTCGGTTTTGAACAAAATCTCCGAAACGAAAGTTTGACATGAAAAGAACAAAAAAACACCGGGAAAACAAAACTATGTTCTGCAAGTTTATGTGCACCGGCTACACTCAACCGTCTGAGTTCAAATACCTATAAAATTGGGCATTAAACAAAAGAAAATCTGTTAAATTGAATGTGCCACCCGTCCGGCGGCCCGGCCGATCTGACGCGACCTGGACTCAGCCGCCATGTTTGTTTGGTGGTGGCGCCCCTATAGGTCGCTGGAGTCGCGAATACTCACATTGGTAAAAGGAATGTTTAATTCTTAGTATGGTTGGGGTGGCCACACAGGCTTGGCTTCCGTTTGCGGTCGCCACACAGGCTTACGAGTTCCACACGTTCGCACACACCCTGCCCCGACTGTACGATACATCGTTGTCTTTCTTCTTGTTTCAGGGGGCCGTCTTGGAGCCTTAACGTCCTCGTTAAGTTTGAAGATACTCACAAATATCAAGGTAATAAACAAACACACACGCCGAGAAACATTTGAAAAAGTCTTCACATTATGCAGTCTAGCAGGCAGTGTGCGTTTCTTTTAGGCCTTCTAGCAGCTGGGGGCTCCTCTTGCTTGTCTCCCGAATCTTCGGAGGCGACGTCGTCGTCAAGGTGGGACGCTGCCAACGTCGTCGACCATCCTTTTAGCTAGGAGACGTGTGCCGGTGTTGCGAACCGGCTCCCAGAATATTAGTCGAGCTCTGCCACCCGATAGGTATCTGCGGGCAACACCTGGGTGACAACCAGGGGTCCTTGGTACTTCGCTTGTGTCTTCGTTGGGTTTCCGGTGTGTTTTGTTGCTCTCCTCATAAATACAACTCCCCCCTTCTTCCCCGTCGTACAGCTTTGCTGGATAGTGCCGACGATCATATGCCGCCTGCTTGCTTCTTTCCTGTTCCTTCAGCAACCGTTGCCTTACACATACTCTCAGCTTGCTAGAATCCTTCCATGTTGCTTCATCATCCGATGCTAGCTCCTGTAGCGCAATTTCGTAGAAGCATTTCCGCGACTGATGTGCAACCCAATTCACTTGGTGCCATTACAAAGCACTCTCTGAGTTTGTTCAATAGTTCTACTAGTTATATAGACTGTTTCACTGTTGTAACTGCAGGTCCAACGCTAACTTCTGTCCCCTAGATGAATTGTCGCTCGATTCTGCTCACCTTGCTTTTGTCACGCTTGATGTGGACTTAATGAGTGTCATTGATATCTACCTGCAAGATCTCAATTGGCTTGGCTTGTCCAAGTGGTTGTCCTTTCCTGATGACAATCTCACCATATTACTTGCAGGATACATAGGTAATGTGACGTCACCGAGAGTCATGTCTATAAGTAGAGCCCTGCGCGGATAACAGTTTGAGTATTTGCATCCGATCCACATCCGTATACTTTGTATTCTCATCCGAAACGCATCCGCAAACTTTTTACATTATTGTATCCGATCCGCATCCGCATACTTTGTATCCGTATCCGAACCGCATCCGCAAAGTGGGGAACCGTGTCGATGTTCTTGCTAACCACCAGAGGTTACGATTACATTTACACTAGCAAAATCAGCGGAAATCACGCCGACCGCGTTCTTCCCCACCGCACGCAGAATCGGAAACTTTCACCTGTGGCCCCTTAACTCTTCCCTGAAACCTTAACGCCTAAAAAAAAAATCATAAAAAAAAAGTTCGGAAAGAGAGGAGGAGAAGCAGTGGTAGGAAGACAATCTTTTCTGTGATGTCACCAAGCGTATGTGGCCGCCTCGAGTCTCACGGTGTTTGGTGTCAGCCAGCAGGCAGATGCGCCGCTAAGTCAAGAGTCCAAGGCCTGATCGGATCGACTAACGAGTTGTTCAAGAAAGATTGCGACCTGCAGGCGCCCAAATATATATATTAAATTTTTTTTTTTTTTTTTTTTTTAGGGCTGCTGCGGAGGTTGCACGCGGCAGCCGCTGGCATTGCTGGCGCCCTGACATCGTAACCGGACGAATATGAACTACCAGACTTTCTTGGCTAGAACTCTAAGCATACAAAAAGAAACAGGCAATTTACGGGCTGCCTATGTGCGTGCGCCGATGATTCAGAAACTTTGCAAACCGTGGCGCCACAGGGTCGCGCTCGCTATCAAAGCACTTCTTTTGTTTTTGGTATCATGACCACACCACTCTCTGCGGAGAGGGGGGTTTCTTCTAATTTCTTGTGACTTGTTCGTTTGGGGTTTCTTTGCCCGGAGAAAGTTTTCCGCTCTTTCCCTGCCAAAGAACTAGCTTTCTCGGGACGATTGATGCCCTGCATTCTTAACTTTTTCTTTTTCTATAGATGGCATTTTTGAAGACATGAAATGCACTAACTGAAGCGATCTTCAGTAAGAATCGGATCCTTCTTAGGATCCCTATCGTTTCTTCGAAACGCGTTTTGTGGAAATATGTTTCGTGGACAACTTTTCACGGACATACATTTCATGGTGACACGGTTCGTCGATGCTGTACGCTTTGTGGGTACATGCCCCTGCGACGTTTTGTCGACAACATATTTCTTCACTAAGCCACTAAAAGCTGAGCGCGCGATTCACTAAAACGTGCTTAACCAAACCATGTCACCCTTTGTAATCCAGGCAAGAAGCAAAAAGTTTGTTACAAAAATAGGAGGGTTGTGTGCGACGAAACGTCTCGGGTTTTTTCGATGAAACGGAACACGGGTTGCCTTTCGATCAAATGTCGTATGTTGACGTAAACGATCTGTAGATGAAACGTCAGTCGACGGATTGAA
Source organism: Ixodes ricinus (assembly GCA_037355805.1). Classification (NCBI taxonomy): domain Eukaryota; kingdom Metazoa; phylum Arthropoda; class Arachnida; order Ixodida; family Ixodidae; genus Ixodes; species Ixodes ricinus. Next base: position 75,885 of record JAZHYW010012753.1, on the reverse strand, counting down.
TGCCACCGGGCAAAAATTTAGATCCGGATCCTCCGATATCCGCATCCGCAGCCCCTGAAATCCGATCCGCAATCCGCCAAAATCCGTCTAATTTTTATCCGCATCCGCCAGTTTACTGCTGATATTTGCGGATAATCCATGGATATGCAGGGCTCTATCTATAAGGACATCCATCCCGCAGTGTCTGTAAATGACGGGGCCTGTGACCCTTTTTTTTGTTGTCAGGGTGATCCGATTGACCAAGTCTTTCTGGAGAATGGACTCCTTCCTTGCTTTCAATTGTAGTTTTCGGTGGTGCTCGACCGACTCTAAGTGCACAAATGGGCAGTCACTCAAATGCCAGAGTCAAATACAGCCTCCAATTCTTGCATATGTCAAGTAGGGCAGTTCAGTAAATGTTTGTCCGACCAATAAGTCCATGGACTGGGCTTTATCCGGAACAACAAGAATGGGAATGTCCTTCGCTAGGACACCATCGATCTTTGTCAGCCTTGGATCCTCCAATGCTCCTAGATGCAGGCACGCTGCTGCTGCCAAAACCATACAGGGGTGTTGACTCCTGAACAAGTTCTGTGCCACATCGAGCTGCCGCTTACGCACGAAGCAGACAGCCGGAGCTGCCCGTGTCATTGAGTCCAATCAGGGAAAACTTGTCATTTAGTATCACTTGCTTCAGCAAAACACCAACGTTCATTCTTTCATTTGATGGTTCACTCACTGTGTTTGCTTCATTACGCTTTGGTTGTGCCACCTTTTTTTCAGTGACATTGGGTGTGGTACAGTTTTGGTACAGTGCAGACACCTCAAGGCTCGTTTTGGCTGGGGCCAGTCCCTTGCCATGTGGCCATAATGGTTGCAGTTGTAGCACTTGCATTCTCCTCTTTCATTCGAAAGTGGCGGCTGTTTGTCACAGGTGTTCCTTGCATTGCCAGGTTTTGTGGTGTATTGGTGTTCGCAGGCTGAATATCGTGCTGACGCGCTGAAGTTTACGGCTTTCCAAGGACGGCAAAACTCGTGTGAGCTCCCACTGTCGTAGCTTTTGCTTTGTGCTTGCATCTCCATCTGACGCGGCACGTTTCAGCGTAAACGTTGAATTAAATAATCTACTCAAGGCACTCTCTTCTCTAAGTGTAGTTTGAGGGACGATGAAAATCCCTTGCATTTCACAGCCACACTCTTGACAAGCGGGGCAGATCACATCGCTCAGAAGTATCGTCAGCACACCACTGTCGCACATCACTGAACTCGCAGAGCCATAGCCACTTGTTCCGTAAAACAAAATCCCCATCTTCTTTTTAGAAGCGCTGACACACATGAACAGAGCATTAATTGTACCAGAACAGTTGCCTTGTCATGGTTGGAGGCTTAACACGCCGCCATAAATGTTTCTTTGCTGGCATTCTCTGCTGGCATTCTCTGCTTGCTTTTCCACCAACTTTCATAAAACCTGTTCTTGTTTCGGTGGTTCCAAACGCAAAAATCTCGTTTTGTAGTGTTGTCTATCGCAAATTACATCGGAGAAACTTACAGAAAGCGCCGCTGTCCTAAGTGATAGCCTCTCAAAGATGGTCGATATTCGCGTAAACCTGCGTGTTTTTAGCCGCCCCAAGTTTGTCAGACTTTTTTTTCGTAACTTCTAGTCCAATGTCTTATTCATATTTTTACCCGTGAAAGTAAAATGTTTGAGCATAATAAAATAAGCAAAATTTAAAAATTTAGATTTTCCCAAATAAATTTGATTTTTCAACCCCCTTAATCTCCCCTTAATTACATTTCTCAGTATCTTGTACTTGGCATTCAAATACATTTTTCAATCTTTCAAAACTTTTGCCGCTCGGACATTTTATAGGAATAGGAATCGGCACCCTTGCATAAAGCTCGACCGATTGTAAACCTGAAGAGAAAAGGACCGAACACAGAACATGAAAGAAGCCAGGACCAAAGGTGCTATCTAGGTGCCAACAAAAGAAAACTAAAAGGAAATTGGGAGATGATACCAAACGAAGACAAAATATGGTTTTATTCTTTACTTTTCAAGTTTGCGAAAGCGAAGGCATGCATGAATGACAATTTCTTTTTTCAATCTGGCACTCTTTGTGAACAGCGTCTGTGGTGGAACGGTGGTAGCTCGGCGCTTTCTTGAGGACAGAGACAAGGCAAAAAAACAAGCTACAAGCAGGATGAGCGCTCAAAATGCAAAGAAAGAGTCCTCCCAGTGTTGTACGCCTTTCTGAACACACTTCTAGAGCTTAGTATGGGGAAGGTATAAAGAAATCGACAATCGCCACCAGGAAAGGTAGCAGTGCTTCTCCGTGTGTCGTCTTGTGCACTTCTTTTGGAGTTTAGTCATCTCTAAATGCAGCGCTTGGGTAACCTACTTGAGGAAGGCGCACTCATTCCTTGGTGCATCCAAAGTTTGTTTAATGTGAACTCCGGATATAGCATCTACAGCACTTAGTAAAACGATGCTCCAAGGTATGCATTATAAAATTACTATAAGGTGTGATTTTCAGCAATGTGGCCTCTTTTTGCTCATTTGTCTTAAAAATAATATTTTGTAACATGCACTAGTGATGCTACCCCATCTGCTGGGACTGCATAAAATAGCACTGCGATTTTATTCCGTCTGCTTCCGTTGCTCGCAAGTAAAGCATTCTCGTGTCAGTGAAGTTCATACCAATTACATACTGTGGAAACGTCCTTGAATTTAATTGAATTACAGTTTCTAAGTGGTCATACTCTATCTCAAGATGTTTTACAGGTAAAGTTACTTGAGTAGTAACCTAATTACTATATTAAGCTGGTAATTAGTAACTTAACCTTGTACCTTTGTCGAGTGTCGTGTCCAACACTGCTTTTAACACACGCTCTTCGTGTCTGGTAGTATTCGAGTTTCAGAGAGCAGGTGTTGATCTCTGATGTACTATAGAGCTGTTGCCTGGTATGTTTGTCAAATTGTTGGCGTGCAATGTTTTGTTGCAGACAGGTGGTGAAAGCATTTTTGTTTTATTCTATTGCAAAGAAATGTTAAATAGAGTTCAAAATTTTAGATCTGAAAATGTTGTTTAGGAGAGGTATGTAAATTTACCACTACAGAGGCTATGCAAAACCAAAACTTCATTTTTTAAGATCTTAAATACACCATCACCCGGGCGCTGCCGTCACGCCACCGCTGCGGTGACGCTGCTATTGGCAGGGTGCATGTGCAGACGCTCCACTTCACGCAAAGTGGTTTCATGCTTATGCGCAGTGCCCACACATCATGTGACGCAGTGCCCACACCTCGTGAGGGCTTGTTTGTAGACTGTGTGTTTGCCTGTAGAATTACTTCCTTTCCCCATGTGCACTCATGAATGAGTGTTTGATCACATTCCATTCTACTATGGTAGTGGGCAAAAGAAAAAAATGCATGGATATGAGTTTTCTTTTGGGGAACTTTTTGTTTCCTTGTTCTGGATTTCCAATTTTATGGTGCAATCCTATACTGTACCTGGCACAAATGAATGCGGTTCATTTCATTCTGTACACCAATTCAATGTTTATGGGAATCAAAGTCCACATGTGTTAGTTCACAGCCCAGCCGGCGCATATGTGGAAGGCAAGCAAGGTACATGCCACATTCACGGATGCTGAAAATAGAACTGACCAGAAGTGCTTTTCTGAATGGTCTATTGGCGTTTTGCTAAATTACCCAAGTGCCAAGGAGCATATGCATGCTACAAGTGTAGTTATATGTGGGAGAGTCTGGAATGGTAACTTTTCTAAAGCAAATCTAAAACAAATGGCACATGTATTCAGGTAAGACAAGCGTGTACAGCACCTGTGTCCACATTCTCCATGGTGCTTGGGTAATTTGCCGAAAGATGTATTGTGAGTCTTTTTTACCTTTCTTTGCCTGTGTAATTACTTGCTTGTGATACAAAGAGAACAGGTTTACTCCAGCGATTTCACGAAACTAGCGAGCCGCAGCTTGATTGTGCCGATTTTCAAAAACATTTTTCTCAAAATCGCGATTACTCTTGTGTTTTTCTCATAGCTCAGCTTGAAGTCAAGGTTAGACTTTGTGGAAGTAGAGATTATTATTAACTTCAGGTAGCATGAATGCCCTAGTTTTCTTGCTGTTAGATGCCACAAGGCAGGTGCAAGTGTACCCGATCGCCGGCCGCGCACTTTGCTTCCTGCCGGTGATGCCACGTTTGGATGGCGGGTAAAACTGGGGAAAAACTAGGAAGAACGAAGCTTCGGTTTCGGTAGCGAGCAAAATATGATTTTTTTCATTTACTAGAGGGAATCTGGGGGAACAAGGGAGCGTTTTGGAATTAGGAAGCCACCAGCATTCAGATGATGCCATTAGATTAGATAGCTTAAAAACAAAAATGTCAGACAGCCTCTGCTCCTGATCCCATCAGACAGCCTAATAATCTCTGCTTCTGAGCATGTAAAACTGACTGCCCTTACTTATGCAGGTGTTCGTCGAGCACCACAACCAAGGTAGACAACTTAAAGAAGGGAAAGCGACATTCTTCAAGTTTTTAAACAACACCTCATACTGCAAGCAGTTGGATGGCAAAGTATGCCTGTTACATTCTTAGAGAAATATATATTAAAACTGACACTGACCACACAAGGTGTGCTTTCTGCAACTGCATGCGTCACATCGGTGGCATCCAGAAACAACACCTTTCACTGCACTTTGCCCAGTTTATTGAGCCGTCTCAACAGCAGCTATCAAATTTACACAAGGATGTTGCACAGTAGCCTCCATGTACAGCCAAACAACAAGGCATGTTACAAACACTGAAGAATGTCACAAGAATCTCTCAGTCTAACAGAGAAACTTATAAGGAGGGATATCCCAACACATACTCACCATTGGGAGCATTAAGCAAAGACCCCTTCCCTGCCTTAGAGTCTCATGTCTGTGGGTCCTCACTCAATGCACCCATAATCACAGCAATATTCTCACCCCTGTAATTGCCCCACAGTGCCATCACCTGTTCCAAACAAGTGATACTGGTGTAGTGTCACCCCCAACAGAAATATAGCAAGTAAACAACACCAATATACACTATACTTTGCAAACCAACAAATGCACAACACTGCCACTGTGCAAGTAGTCCAGACAACTGGGTGGTGATATCAATACAGCAGGTCTGCAATACTGTGGACCAAACAAATAAAGCATGCAGGCATGGCTGAACCACAGCAGCTGGAAGTATCTTTGGCATGGACTGACATGAAACATACACATCAGCGAGGCAATTATAGTGAAGAAAGTGTGTTTTTGCTGCAGGCGCACCACTGAACGGAGCAAGACAAGTCCAGTTGTGTGCACATACGAATTTGATCTGTGCTTTGCTTGAAACCTCCTTGTGGTTGGAAGAATGTTGAGCTAAAAGGAGATTTAAACAAGAAGCATGTCTACTCACTGACGTGTTTCAAAAGCCTCCAGAATAATTATGCATATTTTAAGGTAATGCCTTGCATAAGGTAAAAGTGAGCCTTCTGCTGAGGATAGTCATTATGTTTTCCTATCTTTTTCAATCCTACTTTAGCAGCAGGTCAATAGCCGGTAGAATTTTGTGTGAACTAAATGCCGTGCCAGAGCTAGATCCAGTGGCCATGGGTGATTTAAAGGGATCATCTTCCCGAATGTGAAAGACAAAATAGACACTCTAACTAGACACGGGCCTGGAGAATTGGCCCAATACTGAGTATGGGCTGCATGCAACACCATCAGATGGGGGTGAACAAAGTAGAGATGGAGAATTGCCCTTTGAAGTCAACAAGGAATGACCATGGTTTCACTGGCCTAACTGAAAGAGATCCTTCAAACTTTATGCATACTGTTTACATATAAAAATATTAATCTTTGTACAAACACGAAGCGGGCGACAAAAATGGACATGAATGTACAAACTCTCCTCCCTAACACAGTTAAGGCGACTTTGTATCAGCAAATGGCAGCAACCAGGTCAAGCTGTCGCGTCCTATGTAAGGGGTCGAGAAACTTTGAACTCATGTAAAAGCACTTGCTCCACAGGTGTTTGCCCCAAACCCGCCTGCAGATGCTGCTTATGGAAAGCATTAAACTACCACAGCTTCACATGTGCACCTGCAACTTGAGTTTTGGCTGTAACACTGCCGCGCTCTGATTGCCTACAGGAACTGGCTTGCTCCCATGCAAATGCGGCTTCAAAGCGCTTTGCAAGACATGTCACTGAGACATCGCTACAGACGACCCTGATCTGCAAGTGTCACTCCCAAACGCCTGCTGCTGCTCGAACCCTGGAGCTTCTCTGGCTAAGCTGTTGAACTGAGGATGCCCCCAGAAACAACTAGACACTTTTTTGTCGGCATGGTAGTTTCACTTTGACACACAACAGCACTAAAATAGACGTGCGATGGTTCTCTCACGCTCTTCTGCTAGGCACAACAACCTGTAATCTTTACGCTAGCTATGGTGGCCTAGGTTTAACTGCTATAGCGTGCCCAAGAGAGGCTTGAAAGTTTTTGCAGTGTCTCCACTCCACACAACAGCCTCCCAAAAGATGTTAGGTCTGTTTAGTTGTCTAGAGACTGAAAAAATACTCGGAACTTTCTGGTAAGGAATGGAAACAGTGGAATATTCTCCCCAAACCTTCAACCTGCAAGTTAAAACAACAAAGCTATGCTTGCTTTTCACATAAATAGTGCTCTTAGTTGCTGTGTACAGCATAATGCAACTGAGCTGCCTCTCTCTTCTCGATATGTGCTCCAGTTGATCTTTGTTTTCATGCTTTAACTGCAGATTTTTTAATTGTACAATATGCCTCAAGCTTTCTGTAAAAGTGAGTATCTGGACGTTGCAGAATTAGGAGCAGTGTAGTTTCACTCAACAAATCTGTGCATATAAATGCATCATGCGATAACAAAGGGAAGTTAAGATGGCTAGGAACAGGCAGTTGTGAATTTGAAACAGTATTCTGCCAACCAACAATGGGTTTCACCATCATAGGTGAGGGAGACTATTTGTTGTACCCTGACAGATAGTGCATCAGCCTGAATTAGTGAAGAAACATGCCTTCACTACACATATGAATAGTCTGCAGTGTGTTTCCAGGCCTGGCTCAAGGTGCCCTTCCCTGGTGTCCTGCACTAGCCTGCCACAAGAGTGACAATTCCCAAAGCAGGTCTTTCGATTTTTGTTTTTTTCAGACATAGTTGCTCGCAATATTATGTGTCTAGGGGGCTACAAATAGTGTTTTCTTTGCACTGTACTGGCTTCATAATACTGTGTAGTACCAAAGTACTCTTGAATTCAAACTGTTTCAAAATACTCGGGGTGTTGTGGAACAAAAAGGAAGACTCATTTTTTTTATTATTATTAAATAGTTGCCGTTTTCATTACAAAACTCTAGCTGGTTGTGAATGATTTAATACTGCAAATGTCGTCTTGGAGAAGCAGCTTTGTCTGGTGGTGTTGACTTCTTTTTATGGCATGAAAATCACGAGATTCAGAGGCCATCCCACATAGCAGTGCCACAGACGATCATATCAAAAGAGTATTTGAGCAGGGGTTGCTACCAACCACACGGGGTACTTTCAAGTGCAGGAGCTTTCCCATCACCTGGCCTTAGTCAGGTTTTGGATACATGCTAAGAGGTCGTACAGAATTTCACATTAACAAGCGATGGTGCACCGCAGTGGCAGCAAGCCTTTGCAGACGAGTATCCAATTGTATGTAAAACCTGTTGCATTTAAGTGATTTACAGATGGCTTGCGTAGTCGCTGGACGGTTTGAAGCGACATTCGCAAATTTGGCCAGTGCCCAACACACTCGGCCTGCATAAATCTCACAATATCAAAAGACACCCGAACGCCCTTTCTATCTGCAGCAACCAGTCGCTACAGCGTCGTGTCCAGAAGAGTCAAGGACCGTGCAATGGTGTCGTCCTGGAAACATTCATGTGACTTAGTGGATAAGGTTTCATCTCTGGTAAAACTGCAACAAATATGAATGGGAAACCCTGATCAATTTTGGACTGCACAGCTGAGAATAGTATTTTTACTAAAGCATGGGTATATGAGCTCGAAAGATAATACAAGTTGAGTGCACTAGATCATGACTGTTTAAGGCATTTAAAATTGTTGTGGGCATACATGTTTCATGTGCCTTGTAGCCTTTCTACCTAATCTCTGCACACCTGGTATGTATCTTAAACTAATTGGTGTGACTAAATCAAGCTATTTCATCTTCCCCTGCCTTTGCCCTGTGCATTTGTAGTGGGTGTGGGGGGAAGGGTTGGTAGAGGGGATATTTGAAATGCTTCCATTTTTATTGCAGTGTATTTTAACGAACCGAATAAAACCTGCAAAATAAGCGATTGTTGGCCTGGGTAATGGTCGCAATTGCGAGTAACAACAGGCAAACGACCACTGATCAATGGTGTTCCTCTATGTGCTCTCGTAGGCCTGTAAACCCCCTTTGCAGTGTTTTCCGGGAATTCTGAGAATGGTGTTCCTTCAGCCTCACCCTTGCAGCTTGACTTGTTTACAGTCGTTGCCGGAGCTCCGGGTCAAAAGGAGCACCACTCCCAGAATTCCCGAAACATGGCATGCTCGTAACATTCGGGATTCTAGGCGGTCGTGGGCAAAATGTTTATTAGCACTGCTGCATTACATAACCCTAGATTGTACCAAGCCAGACTACATTTTGTCAGTGTACCTATTCCTATAGCGGGCATCAACCTTAAAGAGCCCCTGAAAGGAAAAAAATCAAAGTCTGGTTATTTATTTCTTGACACGCGTGTCAAAAAATAAATTTTACGCAAAAAAAAAAAGTTTTTACCAATATTGACGGCGAGAGGTTTATTTGAAATTCTGCTCATAACTCCATGACGTCACGGAATGGTCATTTGCTCAATGAGATGGTAATTCGCTCTTTCCACGTGAAGGGGAAGCCGATCCACCTCTCGTCCATGCGCCCGAAATGCCGAGAGAAAACAAGTGGAAAGGAGGTGACTACCGATCATACTCGAGCAGTAATTCAATTACAGTAATTGAATTACTTCTTGGTAATTGTAATTAATTACTTCCGGCTGAAAGGAATTGTAATTTAATTACTTTCTAGCATCAGTAATTGCACAATTTCAGGCACAATTACAATTTCTTTTGCAAAACTTCGCGGCACCGACGGACCCTCTCTGAAAGTGTCAGCGCCCGCACAAGCGCCTTAGCTCTCGGTGAAACACAGGCACACACACAAGCACAACATAAATAGCGTCACTTTTTTTTTTGCTCATATTGCGGGTTGAGAGACAATCCTCTTTGGAGTCTACCTCAAAGGCGCCGTGTAGCGCCGTCTGCGGTGCAAGCACAAAACAATAGCGTAAATGCCAAAATATTGAAAAAGAAAAAAAAATTGAGCTGCAGCGTTTAGCCGAGGTTTGGAATTTTAATTGTCTATGGAGTTATTTTTCTATCTTCGTTGCCAATTTTTAACGTCCCTCTTCCATTACTGTCGCATATTTGTATTTTTGTATTATTTTCAAGTTTATTTCCTGTTGGTTTTACTTCGGATAATATTTGCACAAGCATTTCGGAGACTGACCTCGCGCCTGTGACTATTGTCACCAATGATTCGGGAGCCACGATTCGGTTCTTTTATATTTCTGAGCCATTCTAATTTTAATTCAATGTAGATAATTTATAATTCCATTATGTTTGTATGTGAATGTTGTCGTATTAGCACGTGTAGATTTTAGTTTCATATAGACACTTGTAAAATATTTATATATGACTAAATGTCGCGTATTTATTTGCCTGGATAACCAGAAAAAAGTCTCAACCAAATTGTTTCTTTAGCTATCTCAGCGTCTTCCAGCATAAGAACTAATTTCTTATTATTTAATAAAAAAATAAGAACGTAGTACTTCATTGGATCAAACTGTGAAGTTCTATCATGAATTTAACAAAATTCATAAAAGGAAAGTACAATACGTGGCATTTATGCAGCGATGCTCAAGCCTCCTCAAACATTGGGGCAATAAATGAACTAATAAATACGTTGCATTCTATACAACTCGTTTGAGGTTGTATGGCCCAAGTCGGGTCGCTCTCAAAAGTAATTGTAAAATAATTCCATTACTTTTTAAAAGTAATTTGTTATTGTAATTAATTACTTTTCACGTAGTAGGAATTGTAGTTGTAGTTTAACTACTTTTGAAGCAAAGTAATTGTAATTAAATTACATTTCGGAAGTAATTTACCCATGTATGCTACCGATTGCTAAATCTCGTCTCACGCCGTCAATATTAAGAAAAACATTTCGCATAAACCTAATTTTTTGACACACGTGTCCCAACCAGACTTTAATAAAAGCAATTCTCTTTTAAGGGCCCTTTAAAAGGACACTGACACCCCCCAAATTTTTTGTTGTTGTTTTAGTTTGGCGATCTGTTATGGTGTCAGAAGACTACCCAATCAATATTTTTTCTACAGCGTCTCATATATTTTTAATAAAGTAAAATAAAAAAACTATAAAAAAACTGCTCGAAACTGGACTGGGGAGGAAGAAGAAATATGTGTTGCGAAAAGTCATGTAACTGTGCAACTTTTTTTTCTTTTTCAGTTAACGTGTTTCCAGCTTTTTAGATGTCACAAAAAATGGGTATCGTATTTTTCTTCTATTTTTAATATTGAGTGTGTGCCTTCGATGACCCACGACTTTGATTATTTTTGGTGGTTGTGAAAACTATAGAAAACGGCACGTGACCACGGAGAAGAGAGTGAGCGCGGCTCAAACCGGCAAGTTCTCGTTCGGCGGTTTTCGGGCAGTAAGACAACAAATTTCGAGCCGCAAATTGTGTTATGGGTACTTAGGCTCTCATGTGTCATGTACAAATAAAAATCCTGGCAAGCATAAAATACCCTGTCAGTGTTCCTTTAACCACATGACAAGTTAATAATGTAAATATGCATGATTTCACACAGTTACAATAGGTGGGAAACAGGCGGCACAGGTTAGCAAGTTTGATGTTTATAGTGGAAGAGCTTCGTACTACGGGGGTAGCTTACCTTGGAACACATTTGCATGAACTCGTCCATGGTAACGACACCATCCCGGTTCACGTCCATTTTCTGGATGGCAAAATACAGAGGGTTATAGAACATGCTAAGACTGGAGCTTGGACTAGTTGGTTGAACGTGTCTAAAACGATGAGAACAGCACACAAGGGACGAACGCGGAAAAAAGAACAAACGGCGCTAACTTACAACTAAAGTATGTATTTTCAAGACTGAAATATATGCCAGCAAACGGGATACATAGAAAAAATATACAAAAAACCTTGAAACACTTGCGAACGTCTCTCCTACACAACTGGAAACCTCAGCTACCTGCATAATGACAATGAAGAAGGTCTGACGCAGTTTTCTTTCAGCTGCTGTTTTCGCTTTGATAATTTCTCTGGTTAACTACCGAATTTACTCGAGTAATAGCCGCACTGTTTATGAAGAAAACCTGAGGGTTCGCTTTTCCGCGGAGCACGCTGATTGCCAATCACCGCGATGGACAACATGAATCCAGCGGTTTACAGGACAGAGATAACTTATTCGCGCGAAGATACTATCTGCGAGGGTTTCATTTGTATGGAGAATCGTGTTCTCGTCTAATTATTCGCTATGTTATTTATGCGCAACGCGATGATTGGCTGTATATGTGCTTTGCGGGAAAGTAGAAGCAAGGGTCTTGTTCATAAATAGTGCGGCTATTACTCGAGTAAATACGGTATTGGCCGCTTTTATTCAAGATAACGCAAGATTCAATGCAAACAAGTCGGTCAAGCTCGCAAAGAAGTGCATGGCTGCTCAGAAAAACACTGAAACCGTTTTTCGATAGCGTCACAAGAGTAGTTTATTCCATCCCCCTTAACCGTGGAAGTCAATATGGCCAAGCAGGCAGATGTATTAATGAGTGCCTACATTCACAAACTGGTTTCAGGACACCTTGGCGTGCACTACCGCGATTGTGGCTGGGGGACTGAATCGAAGAAATGTGTTGGGTATCTTAAATAGTAGCATGCCAACAGTTAACCAGTGAAATTATCGAGGCCAAAGCTACACGCAGCTGAAAGAAACCTGCGAAGCGCTCTTTCATTGTCATTGTCCGAGAAGTTGATGTTTCTAGATCTGTATAAAGGCGACGTTCGAAAGTGTTCCAAGAGGCTGTTATCAATGTTGGGTAAAGTACATCTAAAAAGTACTTTAAGTACAAAGTAAATGAATTGTGACTTACTTCAAGTAAGGTAGCACTTACACTGGGTGCAATGTACGTACATACATACAGCTTCAACGGAAAAGGAGTGGCACAAGTGACCGACGACCGGAGCGGCAAAATCGCGACACGCGGCGCTATTGTTCGTGTGCGCGCCGATAGCGAGAGTGCCAGTCACGTTCCATGTCTCAACGCGGGGGTGGCTGGCAGAAAGCAGCCCATCCTAAAGTCCGCATTTCGAAAGCTATCTTATCCTTCAATTTTCTGCCACCGCGGCCCCCCCTCCCCCTCCCGCGTTGACACATGCAACGTGACTGGCACTCTCGCTATCGGCGCGCTCGGCAATGGCTACGTTTACATGGATGCGACAGCAGCGCATCGGATCCAGTTAGCGAATCGGATCCACTTCAACCACTGCGTTTGCATGGATTCGGATCGACCAGTAGCGGCACCTCGTGTCGAAAGGATCACAACGCGAACCTCGTGACCTTCAGATTTTTTCCGAGGTGTCCGGTTTGCCTACAGAAAGCGAGGGATTACGGCAGCAATGCTCCCGTAATTCCTCGCTCGAGCACTCGATTCGATCCGCTAGCGTATACATGGAGAGTCTCGATTCGGATTGACCAACTCAAACCACCCCGTCCCAGTGGATCGGATCGGATCCTATCCGATCCCATCCGATCCGATCCGAGTTGTTTACATGGACCGATTCGATTCGTTAACTAGATCCGATCCGCTGCAGTCGCATCCATGTAAACGTAGCCAATTAGCGCCGCGTGCCGCGATTTGGCCGCTCCGGTCATCGGTGACTTGTGCTACTCTTTTTCCGTTGCAGCTGTACTTGAAGTAAAATACTTTAAATAGAATGTACTTTCAAAGTAACGTACAAGTGCTCTTTAACACAACCTTTCATGATGCTCTTTCACTCTTCTTAACTGGTTTGCGTTGCCCCAGGAGTAATCGGGGGCGCATCACTTATTTTTGGAAATGGTGGCGAATATTGGATGAAGTCCAGGGGCCACAGAGTAGTTATTTTCAGAAATGGCGCCGAATTCAGAAGTCTCTTAGACTTCTGAATTTGGCGCCGCTTGCACTGGATTGTTGCACCCAAAGCGGTTAAACGTACAAGGAGAGAGCATGACGTCAGCCCTGTAGCTTCCGCAAGCAACCCTCTTGTAGATGAGTGTCCTCTCTTTAACGAAAAAAAACAATGAGTGTGCAGGTGAGCTGGCGAGAATTAATCATTATGTGACACCTGAGGCTGGTGCAGAAAAATTAAAGAACTTTCAAGTCAAAGGAAAAGACCACACAGATGAGAATGTCTCAAAATATTGAGACGTTCTCCTCTGTTGTCTCTTCCTTCGACTTGAAAGTTTCTTAATTTTACGCACCACAGTCTCAGGTGTTACATTACGATCAATTGTCCTCTTCAAATATTTTCAAGCTCCTCGCTTGCGCTGACCGAGCAAGAAGCAGCGAGAGTTAGAGAAGCGACGGGAAAGCCGCCCCCAGAACAAACGGAACGATGCGTCGTCTGCTCACGGAGCCAAAGGGGGAGCACAGTCTATCCCCAACTTATATGCTTTCGGGAGGAATGTTTGTAGGGTAGAAAATGCTCAAATAAATAAAATAGTCAATATTTCTTCTGTCATGCTTATTTGATGGAATGCGGAATTTGACCTCAGATATATATAGAACGGATATTTCGAAACATTTGTGAGGTGAAGGATGGCAATTTCAAGGCAAAGTATAACAAACTATCCTCACTGAAATGCATGGTTAAATCAAACTGAAGTGGACATAATAAAACGCACAGATGGTGATAATATAAAACAATGTCAGTGATGTAAGGAATATTAAATGAATTGTAAAAACAACTGCGCTTTAAGCAACGGGTGGCGCTGCGCTCGCGCACACCTTGTGTACTGATCAGAATTACGTGATTTCGACTAGAGATTACCGCGAATAAAAAAGTAACTGTGACTAGTTATTTTAGAAAGCAATTTACATGCTCTCTTGATCATTTCATTTATGCTAAGCGCCTACATATTATGATGCAGTCGCCTGTGTTCACGGCAAAGAATATCCAGGATGTCCACCGCTTGAACTTCAATGTCACGGAGAACATTCAAAAGCACTAGACCGAGGAGTCGCTCATTCGAAGCAGACGCTCTCGGGTATGTTTTCAACCGTCGTAGTGAAGAGAACGAGCGCTCAGCTTCCTCCGTTGTTACGCGCAGAGTCGCTAGGATCTTGAGGAGACGATAGACGTCTGGGAATAGGGCCTCCGGACAGAGGGCGACCGCCTGTAGCGCAGACGTGACGGGCGTTTCACGTTTCTCCATCTTTTAATTAGACGCCTAAAATTTCTCTATTTTTGGCGAAGTTTCCCTCACTTCGTGAAATTTCCCTCCCATCGAGACGCCCGTCTCGATGGTCGCTCACGGATGCGATGAAGTCCACCTTGCTTTCTGCTTTGCATGTCGATGTGGCATCCGATGCAATTCGTTATTTGATTAATCTTTTCGTTGCACGGAACATCAGAAACTCCGAAGAGCCTTCATATTCTCACTACGCATAGGCACACGGGTATTCAAGTTCGTTTCCACGTTCGGCGTGTGGTTTGCGTGTTTGTGTGGTGTGTGATGTCATTTCGTCGAGTGACAGAACGAGGTTCGGACTAACGATTTCTCATCGCCCCGAGGATACGCCGCTTCTGCATTTGGACCACACTGCAAGATCAAGCGGCCTAGCAAAAATAAGACTCTCTTTCCTTCGGCATCTTATTCTGTAGCACGATTTTGTGATTATTCAGAATTACCCTCGCCGTCTATATGGGCCCCTGGTTTTTGTGGGAGAACGGTTACTCTTATTTTTCAGCGTCGAGATTATTATTATAAATATATATATATATATATATATATATATATATATATATATATATATATATATATATATATATATATATATATATATTTTTTTTTTTTTTTGCTGCTTAATATGTTTTGACAGTATAGCCGGCCGTTAACAGCCAGGCGGCGCCAGTACAGTGAGAGCCCAAGGTTATACCCTGCCTCGGTGTAACTTGGCAAAGGGTGAAACGATAAGCCCCTCATTAGGGAGTTTTCGTAGACCGCGTTTCCCCCTCCGCTAAGCCCTCCGCAACGAAGAAGCCGCTACTGCGCCTGCGTGCCGACGGCCTTGACTGTAGAGTTCCGATTATCGTAGCGAGGTGCGGGGAGCGTTGCGGGACGGCGAAAACGATCTACGAAAACTCCCTATTGCGTGCGCATGACGCAGCGAAAAGCCTGATACTTCTTCGCAGTAAAGCGCATTCCGGTGATACTTAGTCACGTTCCGATTGACCCGCCAGGCCGCAGCTTCCGCCGTACTTGCATGTTATGCGATCACGGCTTCCTGACCTACCCAGTATTTCTCGCTTCCGACACTAGGCTATAGCGGCGCCACTAGAGTAATAGCTCACGTTTGAACAATGCCGCTGCCACTCCCAGGCATACTTAATGTTTCTTGCTTCAGTCGCTAGATAGAGCCAAACCAAACGGCACCGCAGGTTGCCTATAGACCAGTGTCCGAAATCTTAGCCCCCAGCGATAAAAATGTGAAATAATAATCTCAAGCGCAGGCTGCTGGGAAGAGAGGGGCTGCGCATAAAATGAGGCTTTTGCTCTTTACAGCTCTTTTGGCATTGGTGTTGTTCTTGGAGCTTCGTGACTATGCCTTTCCGGCGTTCTCGCACTACGATATGTGCGAAAACGTTTTGACAAAAAAAAAAAACGGAGTCTTGCAAAACGCGCAATTTCCCCCCCTTTCTTTTTAGCGTGTCATTGCATCAGCATAAAAAGACATGGCGGCGCCCATGGAACAGAGCAGACACTGGTCTATACACCTTTTTCGTTTAGCCTCGCACCCAGCCACGTTGTCTCCATATCCGGTATGCGTTCCGAAAAAAGCAAGAGATTACAGCCCTGAATAAGTAAAAAAGTATAGAAGGGTCATAACAAGAACGACTGACGGTTGCAATTAAAATGTTAACACGTTCTACTGTCAAGGCGAGAAGAAAGCGATGTTTTCACGCATACCGGAAGTTCCAGAATTAAAGATGGCGGCGCCCACGTAGAAAAGGTTGTGCTTTGCCTGGCCTTCATGCGTTGGCAATGCAGTACTACCTCAAAAAGCGGAGGGAGTTGTGTGCTGTGAGGAAGCTTTTAAAGTTGGTGGGCCACAACTACGACGACAGTAGAACAGAGAGCCATCACGCCCGTATTCCTGTAAATGAAGCCTGCTCCGTTTTCAGAAATGAATGCAGTGTTCCCCGTTTTATCTTAACAGCGCCTCGCTAATCTTTGCGTGAGCGTCCGTAACGCCGAGCTCACCTTGCTTCGTCAATGGGGGGGGGGGGGAATTCATGCCATTGAACCCCCCCCCCCAAAAACAAAAAAAAAAAAAGAATCCTGGCTACGCTACCGCGTGACGGGTAGGACAGACTGGGACAGACAGCGCAGGTATTGGATCCCTCAGGTCGTCAGCTCGCTTCATGCACTGTTTGGATAACGCACGGCAAAGCCTGTTTCACGCGTTGTGTTTATTTGGTGAAGTAATATTTGTCGTGGGACATTTTACTAAAGCTTGAAACCCTGCCACCGTGCTAACAAACACTTTTGGTGTTGGGCTGTCGAAGCGCTGGGATGGTGGTGTGCAGTTCTCTACCCCAGTACAAAAAGATGGATGATGAAAATAGAATGTCCATGCGCTCTACCCCACTACAATATCTGCCACGGCGAATAAAGTGTATTTTTTATTATGATTCGGATAATATAAAACTAAGAAAGGAATGTCTCATCAAATTAAAAATAGTAGGAAAGCGAAATTTGAGAGCCTCTCCCATGTGTAGCAAACACTCAGTGAAAGCGACCCCATGTATCCTGTTGGTTCTTATGTTGATTGAGATTAGTCAAATTGAGTCAAACATACCACAAATCAAAATAGTCAAATTGAGCTTTGATTATTTTGATTTGTAGTATGTGGGTAGAGAAGGAAGAATTAGAGAGACAAGGTCCGTGTGATTGGTCCTGCTAGATTCGATGCGCTACGGTCGCATCCATGTAAACGCTACCATAGGCGGCATATAATCGGCTCCAGATCACGTGGCCTCTTGTTCTGGCTGCAAGTTGATAAAATAAACGCTGCTTTTTTCTTTCTTTTTTAACTTTTACTGCGTGTCGTGAAAGACGAACGCGTGTTTCATAGGTCATTAGCGTTGAGGATTCGACCTAAGCGGTATTTGCGCAATACTACAAAAATCTTTGCATCGCCTCTTTGAATAATAATGAAGATGTCAATCTTAGACGAGCAGGGAAGTCAGTATGAGTGGTACAAAAGCCAGTCTGATTGAAAAATAAATACAAACTAAAAACAATGAAAATAAGTTTAAGTTAGGTTGCAAGTTTGTCCAAGTTTAAACCAAGTAGTTCACAATAGGGATTTAGACTGACCATCATCGTGGCATTTAATGACATTTAAAGATAGCGTGTGGCAGGATCCAAGGTTAATGTCATTCGTATTCATAATGACATTAGCTGGAAAGTGTATTAAACTTTGTCGTATGGCAGGCGTATAACACTTTGATGACGTGCTCTTGTGGCTTGCGTCTCTCCCAATTTCGGTCTCGTACGATGACTCGATATTTTGTGATGTTTGCACAGCTGTTAATTATAAAAAAAATGCATAGTTCACCCCATAAAATAGCAAAACCACATTTGCGCCTCATTCGGCGGGACACATCAACTCGAGACCACGCAGCGCAAAGTTGAATATTCGAACGCGCTTTCGCCCATTGTATTTTAGGTCTGGATTGCCAGTTTGTTACCTGGAAACTCTGTTTTCGACCTTACAAGCGGCTTAGACTGCGGTGCCTGGAATGCGTCTTGGACCGTTTGTGTTTCGCGTCCTATCTCGCCCATAAAGTAAAAGTGGTTCTAAAGTGGCAACAGATGACGTCACAGAAGCCGGCCTGTCGTGTCGGATGTCGCTATGCTGGCTCCACTTTAGCAGCGCTAAAACTGGAGAGGAGGTGACTTGACGCCGCCAGGATCGCCGCGGGTGACGACATGACACTTCTATGACATCATCAGGTGGAAGTCGAGGGACCACATCAGTCGAAGACGCGTTCCAGGCACCCTGTAGTCCAGACTAGGTTGTTGAGCATTGCACACTGACCTGGAACACGCGGTCCACGTGGTCGCGCAGTGCCCTCTCGTCCGTGCTTGAGCGGCGGCCCAGGAGCGCGTACACCGAGCAAACGACGTCCCTAAGCTCCTGGCGCGTGATGAAGCCATCGCCGTTGACGTCGTACAGCGAAAAGGCCCAACGCAGTTTCTCCTGCACGCTTCCGTAGCACAGCAGCGACAGGCAGTAGAGCAGGTCCTGCGGGCCCCACCGTACGCGTCAAAGCGAAGGTCATCGTGGGCCGGCTCAACTGAACGCTCGGCTCTCGTGAAATGGCAATCAATCACTATTCCTTCTCCAAGGAGCGAGAGTGTTGGGAATAGCCACAAATGTTTTGGTGCTAGAAAGAACAAAAGCTCGCGTTCGCCTTACCGACCTCCATTGTGATATTCACACGATTGCAAGAAATAAGCAATCGTCTACACATATCGGGCGTTTCTGCGAAGACTTTCAAAAATTTCTGCAACTAGAGTGGTTGAGAAGAAAAGGAGCTCTTTTCGGGAACAAACTGCCAACCGCGGCAAATGTCGAAGATTGCAACAACAAAAGCAAACAAAAAACTAATTAGCAAAAAAATTACCTTAAGTTCACCTATTACCTTTTTCATTTGTGAAAATAAACCAATGGTTGCGATTAGAAACTTGATGAGCGTCATCGAAAACCCTTAAACCAGTCAATTTTAGGACGACTTGAAGCACGTGGAAAGCGCCAGGATGCACTAAAGACTAAAGTTAACAACATTTGTGCAGCAGGCACAAGGCGGGTGATGCGAAAACACGGATGATATTCTTATTTGCGTTTTCGCATCTTTTCGAGTCTTCGCAGAAACGCCCGGCATATATATACTCTGTCTCATAAGTTGTGTGCAGCGCAGTAAAAGTGGTGTAGGTTAAAATACTTTACTTGAAAGCTTTGTTTCCAAAGTGAAGCTGCTATTACACATGTATGAATGAAGAATAAATAGTTTTCCCAAATTTAAAGGCGCAGCTATTACGTGAGTAAAAACAGGGGTTCGTTTCAGAAACGGCAACGACACAGGTTCATGAAAAACTCCCCATTTTACAATCGAGTTGGTAGTAGCTGTTTCATATATTCGGACCAATCATGTGGAAAGAGCGGCATTCCACATGACCTCAAACTGATTCCTTAGCGCAATGCTCTCTGAGAGCATTGTGGCCGTGTGTTCTCACTGTAAGCACTTACGGGGGGACGCTACCAGGGCTGCCAACACGGAAATTCAGAATTTCCTTAGCGAACGCCTGAAATTTCCCTATTTCTGCCAAAATTTCCTCGCTTGCCCAAATAATTACATAATACTAAATATTCGTTGTTGTTTTTTTGCATCACTTCCATTTTTACGATGAGAGATACATTAAAGCCTCGCGCACGTTTCGCAAAAATGACTTCATCGGGTCAACTCCGCGGCCAAAGCAAATCTGGCGAGGGGAAGTGTTATCGCGGGATTCAAACTGTCAGAACATGGTGCTGCTTAATAACTTCAATGGTGCTTTTTATAATAATCAGTCCAAAACAAAAGGTGTAAAACAAGCGAGAGAGATTCGAACACGGAGAACACGACGCACAGTAACCATACCATTTCGTGCACGGCACTTCACGAAATATTATTAGTCATGGCAAGTCTGTATATCCAGACATCGGAGTATTTATTTATGTTCTCAGGCTTTCTTTTCGAGAAGGCACAACGGCGCTTTCAGAAGCTCCCACTTGGCTGATCCCTTCCTCTCTAGCTTTCATGGGGGCGATGAAAACGCACGAAAATTGATTTAGCCGAACAAATTTGTTCAAGTGCTCCTCAGTGTTTCCAGATGGTCGCATGGCAAACCGCCAAACGAGTGGAGGGAATAGCCTAAATGTAGCCAAAGCCGCTAAACTTCGATGTTATCTCGAAATAAAATCACAATTGACCTATAAAATTCCAGATATATACGGTGCCCAAAATTTCCCTCAAACTAGCAAGATTTCCCTTATTACCACATAGGCCTGAATATTACCTTAATCTGAGAAATTTCCCAAGAGTTGGCAGCCCTGGACGCTACGCACTCTATCACACTCAAACGCTTGTGTGTGAACCAGCCTTCAGGTGATACAAATAAATTTTCCTAAAAATAGTCCGTTAAAATTTGCGTCTCAACTCTCAGTCTGGTGAGCTGAAAGCGTCTCACGAGTGCATCATTGGTAATGACAGTCACCTGGTGATGTTTCCAAGTGCAATGCATTCTGTCTCCTGGCTTGCATACCTGCCCCTTGCAGTTTTAAACGGTAGTCGACCGTTCGAAAACGGAAAAAGTCAAATTTGGGGGTTTTACTTGCCAAATTAACGACGGGCATCTGGCACGCCCCAGCGGAGGACTGAGGATTAATGTGGACCACCTGGGGATCTTTTAACGTGCAACCGAAAGCTCAGTTACACGGTGCCTTCTCCGCAATAGGCCTCCGTCAGATTGCGGGCACTCGGCCGGGATTCGAACCCGCCACCTGGGGATCGGTAGGGCGGCGCTCTCGCCTCGGAGCCACCGAGGCGGCTAATTCGAAACACAGAAGGCATTCATTTCAATTCTTACACAGGGACGGGGTTGTGCTGCAAAACTTCACCGGGTAAAACGGAGCAGTATTTTTACGCAAAAATGTTGGCAACAAATCGTAGTACGTTGGTGACTTTTCAGCCACACCGACATCAGCGGGACGAGGGTCCGAGTTGACAACGCAGTGACCGGTACCACTTCTCTCATTATGAGAGTGCCATAAACCAAAAAAGGACTGAAAAACAAAACACCAACAAACATTGTGCAGGGCAAGCAACTGACCTTGAAGCTGATGGCACCGTTCCTGTTCCGGTCGAAGCTCTTGAAGACGTATCGGGCGTATGAGCAGGCGTCTGCCATTGGATGGAGAGATGAAATCGATTACCACATTGCTCAAATAAACTCAGCGAACAAACTATCCTTGTATACTTCTACACAGTTATTGTTCAGTCTGGTCAATCGAAACCTCTGGTGATACACCGCTGTAATATCATTAAATCTGAAAGAAAAAAATTCCATAACACGTTATAATAATAATAATAATAAATAATAATAAATATTTATTTTCAAGTGCCCAAAAACAACCAACAGGTCTTTTCTTTGGTACACATAATAAATGAGGAATTAAAATAACAGAGACATGGCAGAAATACACAAACGTTACAAATTGGCAACAAGTACTTTCATTTTCATCGCGAACACCCGAGAGTCGCTAAATATATCCACTTCAGCATTGTTGATGCGGTTAAAAAGCAGTTGGCAGCGTGATAAAGGCGAGAGATCACAGACAGTATTAATGTAAAAAGTACAATGATTTCTAGTGGGTCGGGAGGGAACATGTAAATTAACATCACTTAAAAGCGAGCCACTATCTGATACACCGTTTACTAACTTATGAAAAAAGACTAAGTCACGTTCCGCTCTTCTATCGGACAAGTTTGTCATCGAAACTTTTTTAAGAAGAAATTCATAATCAAAATAGAAGCGACGTTGAGAATATCGATCATACACAATGCGTATTAACCTCTTCTGTACATTTTCAATGTTCAATGCCTGAGTTTTATTTAACGCATTCCAAGCTACTGAAGCAAATTCAAGTCTAGACCTGACTAGGGCACAGAATAACCGAACCAAGGAAGCCGGGTTATTAAAGTGCTTCGTAATACGAGATATAACACCAAGCATTCTTGTTGCACTGCCAACGACAAATGACACGTGGGCAGTAAACGTTAGAACATTATCAAGGTATACGCCAAGGTCTTTTATAACAGAAAGACGTTTGATAGGCATCCCCTCTAAAACATAATCGCAGTCTATTATGGTGTGACGCCTTGAGAAAGATACGACTTTTGTTTTCAATGGATTCAGAGATAAGTTATTCGCTGTACACCATATAGCAATCTGTGAAACATCATGCTGTAGAGCGTTGCAGTCGATAGAAGAGTGAATATTCATAAAAAGCTTGATGTCATCGGCAAACAACAATATTTGAGCGTTATCAACATATGACGGCAAGTCGTTGATGAATATCAAAAACAACAACGGGCCAAGGATGGAGCCTTGAGGGACACCAGATGTGGAAAAGAAGTGGTCGGAATGACTGTTATCTACACGAACTGTGTTCCGTCGAGATGATAAATAACTACGGAACCAGTTACATAGCTCTGGGCAACAACCATATGACGATAATTTGTGTAACAGCAATTCATGGTTTACTTTATCGAAGGCTTTTGACATGTCAAAAAAGATACAATCAACTTGTCCTCTGTTTGTAACAACAGGGGCAGAGTAATTTAAAAAAGAGCAAAGATTTGTTTCAACCGAACGTCCCTTCAAAAAACCATGCTGACACTCTACAAACTTATGCCGAAAATAAAAAAGAATCCGGGAATACATAACCCGTTCAAAAACTTTAGAAAACCCAGATAGCAAAGATATTGGGCGGTAGTTGCTTTTCACAGAGCTGTCACCTTTTTTCAAAACTGGTACAACAACCGCTTTTTTCCAAAGGGAAGGAAAAACACCAGAAATAAGAGAGAGGTTGAAGATGTGCAACATAATAGGTATAAAAATTCGCTACATCCCTTAATAATAAAGGATGGAATAGAGTCAGCTCCTATAGATAGCTTCGGTTTTAATTTTTTTATTGCTTCCGCAATTTCATCGGCATCTACTCTAATACCAGACAAGAAATCATGGCAGTTGGTTTTTATTTCTTGCGGCTGAGTGCTTTGCTGACAGGTTGAATAACAACTGCTGAAGTAATCAGCAAAAATATTGGCAACTTCTGAAGGTGAAGATACATAGTTAGCGTTGTTATCTGTGCGCAGACAAAGACCTTGGTTTAAGTTGCGCGTGTGTTTCTTGGCATAGCGCCAAAAGTTTTTAGGGCACCGGTTTAGGCTACACTCCACTTGTTCAAGGTGCAAGCGTTTGTCCCTAGCGTACAGCTTTTTAACTAGAGCCCTGTAAATGCTAAACTCAGTATAAAATAGAGACAAACCAGTACGTTTGAAGAGTCTATGAAAATGGTCTTTTTTGCGAAGGTAGATTTTCAACTCTTTGGAGAACCATTCAGGGTGAATTGAAGGCTTGGAAATGCGCAGTGGTACAAATGCATCAATTGCGTTTTTAACTATGGACGAAAACGTCTCGGTCACCAGCTCAACATCATTTATGACAAGAAGTTCACTCCAGTCAAAGTTTTGGAAGTATTTGTACATGTTCAGGTAATCGCCTTTATGATAGCAGTACGTAGTGAAGGGATTCGAAACTGGCTTCTTACGAGGAAGAAAGAGCCCAACTGTGAAAGGAGTGTGAAATAGATCCATTTGTACCATTGGACTCAAAGAAGGAGTTACATAGTCAACAGACACGTTAGATAAAACAAGATCCAGGGTATTTCCAGCGGTGTTCACAGTTGTGTTCAGTTGATTCAACCCACAAAAGTTCATAAACTCCAACAAGCATGTGGCCTTATAGCGTGTTATCAGGTTGTTGCTCTTTACATGACCAAGTGTCCAGTCTACTCCGGGAAGGTTAAAATCACCATAAATTTGTACTCTATACTTGCTGAAATCTATATGAATCTTAAGTGCCTCCAGATGCTCAACGAAGACCAATTGATCAAAGAGTGGTGGGAAATAGTAGTTACCAACTAGATAGTTAAAACCATCACGAGATTTTATTTCTAACCATACACACTCAGAATAGGATTCTAGGTCGAAACGACGATGAGAACAAAGAGATGCCTCGGCAGCAATTAAAACACCACCACCAAGTTTTTGACCAGTGGTTTGATAATCTCGGTCCTTTCGATATACTTTATAATTAGGTGTAAAATAGTTTGAGGTAGGTATGCCATCGCACCAATTGGTGCGATGGGATACCTACCTCAAATTGGTCAGGTTCGGCGCTTGCACTGCATGTCATGACTGAACAGATTATAAGTTATTCGAAACAGTTATTCAAAATCATTAAAGGGTCTTCAAAAAAAAAAACATTGTTTTTTTTTTGTTTTTTTTTATTGCAAAAATAAACTATGCACGATTGAACGCTCATTCTCCTCCGAAAGGTAGCGCTAGAGGTTCGAACCAGATGCTAAAGTTTCAGCGCACGAACCGATATTTCATTCAAAAGTTATGAGTGATTTTCTGAAAAGTTCAATGGGGAAAATGGGGCCCATTTTCGCCCGTTTTCGGTTTCTGGTGCCATAGAACACCATGTATTCGAGAGCTCCGGCGGCAACCTTTTTCCCATTGGCATTTTCAAAAAATAAGTGATAACTTTTAAATAAAATATCGGTTCGCTCTGACACTTTGGCACCTGATTCGGACCTCTATAGTAGCGTATACTTTCGGGCGGAGAATGAGCGTTCGGCTATGCGTAGTTTATTTTTGCGGTGGGAAAAACCCTGTAAATTTTTTTGGGGGACACCCTCTATGTTTAATAACTTATGCGACCTTGTCGCTTTCTTACTGAAACTAACTTCGATTTAGCCTTGAAAAGTGAAGCGTGCCACAATGGCCACGGTAGAAGAGAGTTGGCCGGCTGCCAAACACATGCGCCGCCAGCCACGCAACGCAAGTGTGAAAGAAAAAAAAAGGAGGAAAATAAAACAGAAGAGGCAGGACAGAGGGCTCTAAAAAACCTCGAGAAGACCTCGCCAGCTGCAAAGGTTTGAAAAAAAATAAAGGGGGGGGGGGCAACGTGATTAAGCTTATACACGGCTTCGCCTGCCTGGAAGGCTGATACTTGACTTTGCATCCGATGTGTTCTACATAGACGGTCTGATCCACAAAACGAAATACAACTGCATTTTTTTTATGCAACCAATCAAGGTGTGCCTAAAAGCATATGCTAGCAGAAACATTCTAAGCCAAGTTCAGACCGAACTGAGCAATTAAGAAGTCACATAGCTACCTGACAACGATGAAGTTCCACACATCACTGCGAAGTGCACAGAGGCTGTAATATTGTTATGTCGAAACTAAGGCTGGGCACTTGGTCGATTAAACTACTGATTAATCGATGAATGCTTTAATCGCGATTTTTTTAACCGGTTAAGTTTTGACAATTAACAAAAAAATACAAAATTATCGCTTGCACCACACCGACGTGTAGAGTACACCTGCATGAAAGCAAACTTTAGGTGAAATCTTGACCTCAGGTAAACTGTAGGATCGAGATGTGTAGCTCCAAAGAAGTGGCGAATACGTGTCCCAGTCACTTCAACGCCGTGAAAGTTACAATTTAGCGCAGTAGAGTCTATTGGGAACAATCAAAGGAGTTCGCATTGAAGAATATCAACGAACCTCTTTGCCTCTGCGGTTGAAGTAATAATTTGTGAGTGTGGGTGTCTTTGCACTACTCTCAACTACACATTAATGCTCATTTAAAAACCGGAAACGCACGTTGCGCCGTTTATCACGTATCCATCGAAAGCAAAAAAAAAATGTAATATCGACTTCTTTAAAAACTATTATGAATAGAAATGAACGAAACCGATTACTAGATTAATTATTAAATTAAAGGGTGGCGATTAACCGGGTTAGAATTTTCGATCGACGCCCAGCCCTAGTCAAAGTCAAACAAAAGTCCTGAAGTAGTTATTAAAGGTCGAAACGAGGGCTGTTCGACGTTCCTAACTGCCCGAAAATACGTTTCACGTCGGGCGCAGAGAAGCACGGTCTATAGTGCACGTTCGACCAAAGTGGATCGCGTCACACGCACGGTAACATTGTGAAAGGCGGCCGCACTTACTTCCGTATGGGAAGAACTGTGCAAAGATGTGTTTGAAGGTGTCCTCTTCCACGAACCCCGTGGGGCACTCCTGAAACAGTTCAAGGTCACGGGTTGAAAATACCGACGCTTATCATTGTTATTTCCACGCAGAGCGAACTATGATCAACTTCATTCAAGGGGCTCATTGATTTTTTTTTTTTGCAGGAAAAGATAAATTTGAGTCAGTTTTTCGAACACACTCAGCAGAGCGGACAGGAAACAATACGCCGAAGAAGAAAGAAGAAAGGATCCCGGACGCAACACAAGAGTTGCAACAAGCGATTGTGAAACGCTTGTTGCACCTCAAAACGTTGTGCAAGAAGGCGTCGTGTTGGTCAACGTGTCTTATCGCCGTCGTTTCTCCAGCTATTCTTTTTGTTGTTGTTGTTTTAGTTATTTGGCCAATATCTAATGCCCCGGAGCAATTGTTAATTCGTTGTCGTTCAGGGGACGAGGGGTCGAGAAACATTGCAAACCACGCTTACGGTATCGCTTCTCTCCTGTCAACAATGTCCAAATTTCTGCCGTCGTAAAAAAAAAAAGAGGATACAACACGACAATTGCGTTTCACTGCGTCCTCGGAACACAAATTCCTAACGTTCGCTGCCATTTGTACCAGCGGTGCACAAAGAACGAGCCCCTCTACTCAGTACGGTCCACAGAATCGAGTAGTGCTGCCATCAACCCTGCCAACGAAACGTGCTCCCGTGGCGTTTCTCATCGCACGAGTGCACTGCGGGTCTTTTTTCAAGGCCACCCACCTCCAACCAACGCGCGCCACAACCCCGCCGCTCAGCCCTGGACAAACAGTCACACTCACGTAATCCGTCGTGCCGACGCTACGACAGACACCCGAACAGCGCAAACTGTTGCCCGTGACTGGTGAAAGCCGAGCAATTCGTGTCTCGAGCCGCAAACGAGCGCGGACACCATTTGCACTGAGGCCGTCGGGGCTGCGGGCGGGTCCGCGGCGACACCCACCTGCTTGAAGCTTCTGTACATGAGCTGAATCTGGCGTCTGGTGAATTTGGTGTTTCTGCAGAGGGCGTCCAGGCTGTGCTCAGCCATCGGATGAAGTCCGGGCTCCATCCTCAAGACATGGTGGCACATGCGCACTGGGCGCTAGCTCCTGGAGATTATCGAACCAGCCTCTGGCAGCAGAACGGCCAGCCAGCTACAGTGCCCTCCCGGGCGTATTGAGCTGCGTCGACGAAAGGACGCTCCCTGATTTCGCCGTAGGCGACGCGCTGGTCGCCTACCCGAGGGAGCGCAGGAAGGCGGGCGCCGGAAAACGGAGTCGGCTTCGCCCCTGCGCGCGCGAGCCCTCCGCGCGGCCTATTCTGCTAGGTGGTGGTCGAGCCACATCCCCGCTGCGAGGAAGCGCGCAGGCATGCGACGGCTGGTCGAGCGCAGGGGGCGCGTAAACAGGGACCCAATCTAATTAGGCCATGTAAACAGGCAGGGGGACGGGAAAGGGCCCGGGAGGGCCCGCGCATCCGGGTCAGGCGCCGATCAATGCGGCGTCTCGCGTGCGCAGGACAGGCCCCGTGACCGAGCGTGCGCACACGGGTTCTTCGATCGCCCGGAGCTCGCGTCGGTCGAGGCCTGGCGAGTGAGCGGCTTTCCTGCCAGCCAGCTTCCCCCCGCAGCACCAGGCCTCAGGGGCCCCAGGGCCTGAGTCATGGCCGAAAAGCTGCCCCAAACGACGTGAGGGCCGCTCTGCGTCGTCGAGGGGTTGGCGGCGACGGCAGGCGGCACTAGGCCTATCAGAGCTCGGCAGCGATGCAGCCCCGGAGAGCACGGCGGCGCCTCTCCGCATCGGCGTTCGGCAGGCTCGTTGCGGGGCTGGCGCGGAGTCCCAGGCGCCGCGTGTAGCGCCCATGCAGAACCCTCAGGCGATGGACTACATCAACAGCCTGGTGATGGGCGCCCAGGCGGTGCATCGGGACGGGGTATCGCTGCCCTCGCTGCTTCTGGTGCCCAACCTGGGAGAGCTGGTGAGCCAGTTCAAGCACGACGTGCACTACGTACTGGCCGCCGACGACGACAGGGTCAAGCGTGGCGGTGCTGCCAAGCACCACGACGGCCTCGACGACGAACTGGCTCTCGAGCTGTCCAAACGCGACATCAAGTCGCCCGACCAGGTGTTCATCGCAGGGGACCCCATCAAGGTCTCGGGCCTTGACTTCCTGAGCTCGCAGGATGAGAATGGTGAGTTGCGCATATGCGCGCGCGGCGTAGCGCTCAGTGTAGTTCTCTACCCAGGGGTGCAGTTCATCAAGGTGGAGGCTTATGAGGACCACAGCCTCAACCTGGACGGCTTCACCAACGAATCTCCGCTCCTGCACGAGAACAGCAAGGACGTGGCCTTGAGCACCATAAATCAGGACCCCTCTATGCTCCTGGAGGATCTCACCAAACACAGCACCGCCTTCGAAGAGGCCGCCGACATGACGGACCTCTTTGTGTCCCCTCTGGCCGAGCAGAACCCTTCAAACTCTGTCGGTGGGGCCATGGTGGCCCACACGGGTCCTTCGCAGGGCGAACCCTACTCTGACGGAAAGGAGAACAAGAAGCTCAAGGTCCGGCGCCTCCCTGTTGCGGGTGAGGTCCCAAGCGAGGTCCACAACAAGGAGGACAAGTGCTGCTCTGCACCGGAAGACACTGCTTCGGAGCCGGATGGCGCGAAGGGTGAACCACTGAAGCAGACACAGCCTCTGGACTCTGCCCAGGAAGCTGTAGTTGAAGGCAAGCTGAAGATCACCACGGCCAACCAGATGGCCAGCACCACGGTCAACCTTGATGTGCTGCCAGTGGACTCCGTGATTCTCGGCAACTTTCTCTTGGTTCCCGATGCCATGTCACCCGTTAAGTTCCAGGTGAGCCCTTCCCCCATCTGTTTACTCAATTCAAAATATCCGCCAGCCATGCTCTTCTCCTCAGTAAACTTAGGTATGCAAAACACTAGTTGTTCCTCCCAATATTTTTTAAATTTTGGAGTGTTCCACATTGATCGTGCACGAGGTGATCGGTAAGCCTTGCGTCTGTATTTAATAAAGCTTGGCCATAAAACCTAAATTCCCACTTTGAATTTATCTTAAGTAATCGTTGCATACAACATCGCTGCCTGCAGATTCTGCACGAGGATGGAACTACCATCAAGGAAGTGAGCATCAACGCCATCTGCAAGCTGGAGGGCACGAATTCACTGAACAAGGAAACTGGTAAGCGACTCAAGAGCACACATTCGCGTACTCGGGAGCAGGTCCAACCTGGCGCTTCGCTCTGACTCAGGTGCCAACGAGAATCCAGGATCACACAAGAAGGCCCCAGAGAGCCCGCCGAAAAACTCGAGGCCTTTCCAGTGCGAGATGTGCAGCGCTACCTTCAACCGGCTGGGCAACTACACGCGTCATCAGAAGATTCACACCGTACGCACCAAGGTGAGAGGCGCCACGGAACGCCTGGGCCCTGCCTCATTTTCGCAGCTTTCGCAGGAGGACGAGCGGTTCCACTGCAAGGAGTGCGGCAAGAGCTTCATCCAGCGGTGCGACCTGACACGACACCTGCACGTGCATACGGGCACAGAACCTCACCGGTGCTCCCTCTGTGGCAAGGGCTACATCCGCCACAGCGATCTGGTCACCCACCAGCGCTTCCACAACAAAGAGAAGCCTTTTGGCTGCCCGCACTGCGCCAAGGGCTTCTCCCAGAGAGGTAGGCTGGTCTTTTCGGCCGAGACTCGCATTATCTTGTGGTGTCCAAAAAACACGGTAGGCTAGCTGATGTATTCGTACATCATATGGCCTACTGTAATCAGCTTACTAAGTAGAACGATGCCAGCCATGGTCAAAGTTAGCTTCCTCTTGCATTTTATAGGTTTCTATCCATAAAGAAGGATCGGGAAGAGCATCCTGGGCAACTCGTGCCCCGAAGGACTAGTTAATTATAATAAATATAATAGCTTTATTTACCATACATTTATTGTGGCAGCTGAGGAAAAAGGCTGTTGGAGCAGCTTGTTTACTAGGATCCATTTTCGAGTGTAGGCTTTCCAGTCTGTGTCACGTTTGTGTCATATTAAGGGCAAGAGTGGCATCTGAGGTGTGTGCCCTGCTCTTTCGTGCGAGTGGTTTCGGAAATTCCGAACGGGCATGTCAGTACGTATACCGCAATTTCACAGCATTATGTGTTATTTGATGCAGTAAGAGTCAAGGTCATAAAGAATGTTTCATTGAAAAAGACGCATAGTACGAGTATTCCATTTAGCGTTCGTTTTCGTTTTTATAGAAAGATATTCATGGCGAAAAGGAAACAGATCGCAATCACCGTCATTTTAATCCCTTGTGATTTTGCCAGATCTATTTGATCTTTTAAGAGTTGCTTCAACTTTTTTTTTTATTCAAGTTTGCATTTTAATTAGTCAAAAATACTTTTTATATAGTAGCGTATAGCAATCTGGAGGTCTGGAGAATTTTGAACGTGCTTTAAGAATGTGATGTGCGAAGGCGCGTGTTTGCGCACGATCTATCACTGTGGTCACATCTCAATTCTGAATTCATCTCAATTCATTTCTTCTCAATTTCATCGTGAAGCCTTGGACGTTGCTCACTCCTGTCCTACTTTCTTACCATGCTCACACGTTTTGAACAATGAAGGGGAAAGGGGGGGGGGCGCACTGTGGATTAACGGCATTGCAACCACCCAGAAAATTGTTGTTGTTGTTTTTTTGTGCATGGTGCGCTTTTCTGCATTCGCGGAAAATCTGGAGAAATCACGTGTTGTCTTCAGGGTGCTTTTAAATCAGCGTAACATCAACGCGCGTCCACGCTCAATCCTTATTCTTGGATGCCATATTTCCCACGTGCGATTCGATGTTGACATGAGCTCTTCGCCCGGCTTCGTGCCCACAGAACCTAGCCATGGCTTGACTCGCGCTTCGGCGTTCTTTCGGCGGTCATATTCTCCAGTGCCGACAGCCGCCGAGAAGAACCATGCGACGCCGTCATCCTCGCGTACGACGCTCGCCAACGTCCTGCGTGAATGTCAGAGCAGTGAAGTTGGAAATCAAAGATTCAGTAATTCGCAGACTATACTACAGATCTCAGTGAGCCAATAGCATGAAATCTTGAAAGAGCTGTTGCAGACAGAGTTTCTATCACAGAAGGGTGATACAAGGACCGTTGTTCAGTCGTGATATCGTGTGGTACTGTTATACCATTACCGATGTTTTAGGTATCGTTTTTTGGTGATCGTACTATGTCTTCATACATCGCAAGCCTTGCACTGACCGTGATTTCCCTGACTTCAATTTTTCAGGCAGTAATTTGAAGTCGGAATGCACGTTTAAACGAACGTATAAAATACCCAGAGCAAGAAATTTGGTGCTTATTGTCTAGAGGCGGTAATTTGAAGTCGGAATGCACGTTTAAACGAACGTAGAAAATACCCAGAGCAAGAGTCGTAGTCGTTTCGCAAGACCGCCAAAACCTTCTACGACCTCTTTTACAGCTTTGTGTTTGGTCCGCTAGGTTCTGAGAGCTTGTAACAATGTTACCCCCCCCCCCCCCGCCCCCACCCACCCACACACACACACGTACAAATGGTTGCACCTATTCTGAAATCGTGTTCTGTTTTTCAACACTTGCTGCTGTCATTAGCCTATACCAAAACACACATAAAGATTTTGTTTCATCAATTTAAATGGACACTCTAGCAAAAAGAAACAACAGCAACAACAAAGACAAGTCGTTAATATTCTGACCTAAATTTTCAGAATTTTCGTCCCAAACATGCCCCTGGGTGATTTCATCTCAAATCCTGCCGTCAACAAAAATAAAAATTTTAATCTTGACACATAAGAAAAATGTTATAGGTAATTTTCTATTTAGAAGAAAAGGTGAAAGCCGCGGGTTCGGATAAGTTTTGTTATCGAGTTATGAAGCGCAGAAGCGACCGCGGTGGAAATAAGTGTTTTTCCAGACTGCCGAAGGTGGAACGTTTGACTCACTCACCTTCCGTGATTTTTGCCTCTATGTTTATTTCATTTTTGTCTATATAATTCTGTGGACACAATGAAGAGATCTTAAGGTTATGAAATATCTCTAGGAGTTTTACGTTTTTTCTAAAGAAATTGCTAAACTCACAACCCAGGTTGAAAATTTATTAACTTTACGGGCTGATTTTAATGTCAATGGAAAGCCCAAAAGAAGCTGTCTATAAATATATTATAATCATTAAATGGCTCGCATTATCTCCTGCGGTATCATCGCTTAAAAATCGTAAATATTGAGAAAGTCGCAAATTTAAAATTCACTTTCTAAAAAAAAAAAAGGTTTTATAAAAAAAGTTTTTTTTACCAAGAATTAAGTTTATAAATGTAATATTTTGCATTCATGGCCTCTATTTAAGCCCAAATATCGTGAAATGTGTGCTCGTATTTTTCGAGAAAAACAGGCAACCTTATCGAGCTTGGCCGCCTCTGTGATTTTTAAATTATACTGGTATATCTCTCGGGCGGTATGTCCACGCCCTGATTATGGTGGTGAACTCCCTTTGAGGCGACAGGAACGAGACCGAGAGTGTCTCGTTCCTGTCGCTTAAAATATGTCATTATGTACATTAAAACCTTCATAGTGCCCACACAATTATAGACAAAAATTAAAATAATGTAGAAGAAAACACCACGGGAAGAGAGTGAGTCAAACATGCGACCTTCGACAGTCGGAAAAAAACGAGAATTTTCCCACCGCGGCCGCTTCTACGCTCCCTAACTCGAGAACAAAAAAATATTCGAGGCCCGCCGCCTTCACCTTTCTTCTAGATAAAAAAATTTCCTACAATATTGATTGTTTTATTTTTTGGTCAAAATTAAAAAGTTTTACCTTTTTTTTGCCACTCTAAATGCCACTCCGAATGCCACTCCGAATGCTATCGGCTCCTCACAGTAGTACATTAAACATTAAACTCAATACAATAAATTACAATAAAATAAAATGAGCTCAACACAATAAAAATAAACTCAAAAATATAAACTGTGGTAAGCGTATTCATTCAAGAAATACTTGTATTTCAGCGCTACATGTACATTTCCAATTAGAATTGCGCCTGTCCAATATCGGGCTGTTTGATTCATAAGAGTCAACCGATATGCTGCATTCCTTCTCGAAATGCACTTTCGATAACGCTTATGCGATTTAAAGTCTTTGTCTGGTTTTATTAATCACTTATAATCAGTGTAATACCGATTTTTTTTATTTATTTATTGTTGCGTGCGACGGATTGCTCAGTTTTTGTACTGAAAAATAAACGCAAATAATTCCCGTTGCACGCTCGGGGTAAATGTCCGCACCTTCGCTTCCTTCATAAGGTTTAGAACCACTATCTGTAAATCGGAAATCATATTATTACCATTCGTGATAGAGTACCCTCCCACCTTAATGACTTTGTTGCCATTAAACGGATTTATTCCTTCCCAGTGACAATCCAATACTAAACGAAATTATGTAGTGTACTTACATGTCGTTGTTGATCGCTTCCTCTTTTTTGAATACCTTCAGATCAAAATACAATAAAACTACATTTTCTTAATTTTAAGTTTCCATGCACCTTGAATATTCATAATTCATTTAGGTATTTTAGAATCGATATTCATACATTCATTCATTTATTTTGATTGTCTCACAAACAGCTCGATTCCTTTTTGCTGGTGCACGCTCCAGATATGCCACCAAAACCACAAAAAGGCAGAACGCGGTAAAATTGTTTCTACACTTTAAACGAAACAGATGCATCCACACACCTTCAAAACCACGTAAAGTCACATCCCACACATAAAAAAAGAAACATTAAAAAGAAATGTTACTGTTCAGAGCAGTATGTTCAAAGTGATCGTATTGCAAAGTTCGCAGCCGATTGAACCACGTCCGCGGTCCAGTCGGCTGCGTTCTTGACAATGCGTTAATTGTAAACGTGTCCTGGGCGTTGCATTAAACAGAGAGGAAGGATCAAGCAGTGAGCACAATCTACGAGACCACCGAGGGACGTGAAAGTGGACGAAACTAAGCAGCACGGATTATTCGAGCGTATACTAGTCGCTAGAAAGCTACGCTCAGACTTTTGGCACTCTATTCGCCCATTGTTTGATGTCGCCAAGACTGTCGATCATTCGTCCGTCCCGAGTCACGTGAAATTTGTTTACGTGCCAGCGGTTGCAATACCATGCGCTTAGAAGACCAAGCCGGCGCTCCCCCCCCCTCCTTCCAAGCGCCATCACTAGTGGATCCACGCAGCGGCGTCTGTTTTGCATCAGCGTCGCCGCCAACGCGTCTTGCAGCACCTCACAACAGGCGCGACGTGAGCAGGCGGCGACGCCAAGACGGAAGCGTCTGCCGCTTTGCGGCGGCTCTCGCCGAGCTTCAGCGTGTTTGCCGCTTGGGGCGGGTCGGAGATCCACTAACGATGACGTAATGCTCAGGCCTCGTCTTCTAGGTGGTATATGGCTCGTGGGCGCCACCAAATTGATGCCTACAGCCGCACACGGATGCCGTCTGCGACAGTTGTGGTTCTGAGACGCGACCTTTTGGGTTCTGATACGGCGTTAGGAGATCATCGCGGTACCTTTTTCGCGCTGTGGTGAACTGCTTTGGCGAGCAGGACGACGGAAAGCACCTTTTTGCATCTTCCGTCAGGTGCGTAGCCAAACGCTGAAGACGACTGGCAATATTGAGTCTACGCACCAATACGACTAAAGTCGTTCGTTACTCTAACGAGTATTCAGGACCTTGAACGGGTGCACCAAACCACGCATCGTCCTCCTGGAATGCATCGTATTTAACTGTAAGAGTAGAGCATTTTAGGGAACCGTTTTTGCACATGCGATGCGGTACGATGGGCCCTCCGGTACGAACTGCGCATGCGCTACCGCAGAAGACGCGCACATGCGCAGTTCGTAGCGGAGGGCTCATCGTGCCGTATAGGTTGCGCAAAAACGGTTCGCTCAAACCCCAGTAATTTGACTGAAAGGAACAATAATACAGTGCACTAATGAATCTAAGAGCACGCTCGATGCCTCTTGCTTGAATTAGTTCCTTACAGTTCCAGACAGCCGATGAATTTTCGATACGGCTACGCCCCAGCGAACAAAACAAAGTAAAAAAAGAAGAAAGAAAACGAAGTGAATTCGAAGAATGGCTTATATATTATACGCGTAATGCCCTTAAAGATGCATTCGTATAATATTAGTGACGTGCTAATTGAGATTAACCTCTGCATTCCTGTAAACTCCCAGATCACGAGTCACTTAACACTAGCAATAACGATATATAGTATCCTTATACGAGAGGAATAAGGCAGAGTCAAATATCCGTTTTATCAGTAAAGCACATATTTGGTCCATACTTCACTATTCGTCTCGTATTACATATATTTGCTGGCAGACAGTACGTGTCTATAGTTTTCGAAAGTAAAATCTGAAACACTCAGTCCATGTGTCTTTCACTCAAGTTATGGTTCTCTTTTATACAGAATGCATACACGCTCCAGAAGCGAGCACCCGTAGCGTCATAGACTAAATTGCCCTTAAAATGCCACTATAGTGAATGATCCTAGGGGCATTCTCTCCCTTGCGCTCTCGGGATCTCCGTGATC
The DNA here is from genome assembly GCA_037355805.1 of Ixodes ricinus. Classification (NCBI taxonomy): domain Eukaryota; kingdom Metazoa; phylum Arthropoda; class Arachnida; order Ixodida; family Ixodidae; genus Ixodes; species Ixodes ricinus. The sequence goes on along the minus strand of JAZHYW010012753.1, from coordinate 39,909 downwards.
CCCATTATCGGAATCTTTTTAAAGGCTTCCGCAAGCACATGGCATGACACAATAGCTTAAGCGTTAGATTACGTGCAAAAGAAATGGGCTCCGTAAACTGATTTTGACACACCCATCCCCCGCAGGGGATCTGAACCGGCACCTGCGGTCCATCCACCTGCAAGTGAAGCCTCTCATGTGCGGCCACTGCCACAAGAAGTTTGCCAAGGAGGCTACCTTAATTCGCCACATGCGCACTTCTCACCGGGAGATGTTATTGCAATCTGTTCTCAAGGGCTAGAAAGCCGCTCGGCGTCCATCTTCAATGCCTGCTGCCAGGTGTTGACCACCAGGTCAGGCAACAGGCTCACTCCATTCGATTCACGCATTCCTCATTGCCGGCAAAGGCAGTCTTTCTGTTGATCTGTTGATATTGTTTTGTTTTGTTTTTCTCGCCTAGTCATGCTTCTTTCGGAGAGGACTGAGCTGCATTATTTTGGATATGTGCCACTCTGTACAGTTTTTATACTCATAGACATTGATTTGGACGCCTGAATTGCACAGATACAAATGGTGCTCCTTTGGTTGCACGCAGTTCTTGGTTCCAGGCATTCGAAGCAAACGGCGTCAGCACTGTATAGGTGTGAACCTGCCCTAGTAAGTGCATTCCAGTTGATGTTAGAATGTGACAACATATCGTTTCAAGCTGTTGTGAGCACGGTGCAAGACACCACTTGTTACTTTGTCCCCGGTGCAGTGGTCCGACAGCCACAAACGTGAAGACGAGACACGCGGCTGTGTGGTCGTTCTGAGAATCAAAAGCATTCCGAGCTAGTTGTAGGAAACAAACATCGATTTTGAAGAACCGGAATTCTGATAGTTCCTTCACCCGTATATCAACCGCCACGGAGCTTCGTGTTTCAGAGAGGATGCACGGGGTCGATCTCTGGAGACAGCTGTTTGGAGCCAAGCACCCCTGTAGCCCTCCCGGTGACTGTTTAGGCCCAGTCGTGGCTCCAAATCAACCATCCCGCGAGAGGATTCACAGAGCTCACACGTGAACAATGTTGCAAGTACACTACTGTTGACAGTGCAGTGCAGAAGGGCCCCTGGCATGCAGGCTTGCCTGCGGTTGTGCAGTTCCGCCAGTGGGCCCGTGGCCTGAGCTGCCGCCTCATTGTGCTGTTTTCTAGTGTTAGTTGAGAGCTACCTTTTACAGACGCCGCGAGGAGTGCTGCCCGAAGCCAGCGCCTGTTCATCATCTGACCTTCCAGGGCTAATCGCTGAGGCGTCGGGCACAGAAGCACTCTTTCCTTCTTGTGATCATGTCAGGGGCGACAAGCACGCCTGATAACCATGTCTTCCATTTCGCAGAGGTATCCAAATGCCTTCTCAGTGTCTGTAACCTTTGGGTAACTTTAGACGTCTTACAATGAGAGTACACGTATTTTTGCTGTAGAGGGGAATGACCTCCCTTGGCCTGTCCATCCCTAGTCTGTGTTTCTGACGTGTGTCGACGTGTCGGGCAGCGCATTCTGACGAAAACACCCAGGGCTTCCGCTAGTGTCTATGTGCGTTTCTTTTGCAAAGCACAATTGCGTTCCATTTTGGGGGCACGGTGCTCGTGAAGCCACTTCCAAAGGGTCACTTGGGTCCCAGACAGCATGCTCACTCTTTCTGGGTGGTCCAAGCCAATCACCCTTGTGTTCAAAAAGCACTCATATGACCTCAGTGTGCTCTCTGTGGCGTAGCATGCACGCCGGGCAGTGGCAATGTGCGCGCGCTTTTTGCTTTGTATTGCGCACAACTTTTTGTTCTGTGAAGCTGTGGTGCCACACTGTTCTATCGGGCATCGTAAAAAAGTTGACGAAGAGGGAAGGTGCTTTCTGTGACCCCCGCCCTCTGTGCTTAATAACCCGTGTTTTTTTTTGTTTTTTTTTAAGCGATAGTTTGGTTTTGGTCAGAGCACTCCCATTTCAGCATCCAGTATACTCAAAGAAATGCCTTACTGCGTGCCCCGATTTGCTCTATTTTTCGAGCAGCAGTAAGGCGTTTGGTTTGCTGCTCGGGAGGGCCATATTTTGGCTGCAGCGTTTTGTTTTTAATGCCATATTGCTAGTTGATTGTCTTGCATCTCTTACTTTGATGCAAGGACCATTCGCCATGGAGTGCCCAATGAACAAAGAAACTTGACGCGGTACAGGGAGTAAACGGGAGTTCTTGCGATTAGTGAGGACATGCAGCGAAAATGTTTGCGTAACAGAGAGCGGAACCTCTTGGGATTGGCTTCAAGGGCAACTGTGCTCGAAGCGCTTGGTTGGGATCGACAGGCTGGCTTTCTCTCTGGAAGCCTGGATGGGCAATAACCTGTTTTCAACTGTGCCATACTGTTGTACCAGAGTAGAAACAACCATGGAACTTTGAACCCCTTTGTTCCTTCTGTGATCTCCCTCTTTTTATGACTGTATTTTAATATATCTTCACTATAGTATTTTTACAAAAATGTATTTCAGACAATAATTTGATTGTTGTTGGTACAAAGATAACCGATCTGGTATGTGAATCATAGCATCCAATAAACCGACACTGTGCGCGCCAGAGCTATACAAAATCGGCGTCAGTTCTTTTTCTCAGTTGCTAATCGTAGTTTCGACATCACTGATCTTGCAGTTCGAGGCAAACTAGCGGTCTTGCCGTACAGGACAAACAGCAGACTAAATCTGCTAGAAGACAGGGGAACAACACTTTACCACGTTCCATTCAAACCCCTAGGTTGACAGTGCAGTAAATTCTATAAATTGACGATCAATCGAGGTCTGCTTTCTATCAATGGGTGAGCTCTCTGCGCTTGCAGTATAGACACTGACGCGGTCGCATTGCCGAGTCGTCGGCTGATGCGTTCAGTCAGCGCGCTGCTTTTCCTGCAGTGTCAGCTATGGGGTGATTCGAATAGTGGCCCGGGCTGTGTTGACACTGTAGCCTCCCAAAAACGTCAACCGGTCTAGCGGATCTGGTGGAGCGCAAAACTCTTCATACTGGGAGCGCTCGACGCCCTTTTCGAGATGCGAACTAATACACAAACACTCTGCTTACAAACAAGCGCGCGTTTGGCCACACCAGGTGTGGGCACTGCGCTTGCGCAGGAACCGGATTCGCGTGAGATGAAGCGTCTGCGCATGCGCAGTGCCGACAGTAGCGCCACCGCAGTGGCGCGAAGTCAGAGGGTTGAGTTGGTGTCCTTTTCACTTTATGTCCGACCGCAGGCGGCGTCCGATGGAGCCAATCTGGCAGCGCCAAAAGTGCATTGTCATGGCGCCCGTCCTCTTTGTGCCTTTGCTATCATCGGCTCAACCAATCACGCACACACAAAGAAAGCGCAGGACTGCGGCGCATTTTACAGTGCGCGATTGGTTTGGTGCGTTTACACTTGCAAATTCACGGGCGGAACCGCGCCGGTGACGAGCGGAAGTTCGAGTCGAGTGGCGAAATCCGCTCGTCGCTGACGGAAAGACTCGCGCCAGGCGATCCGTTTCGCTTGACGCGAGCCAATCAGCGTTTGCCAAATGTTGCGTTGCGTCATTCCGTTTTTTTTTCTCCTGTTTGTTTGTAGCTATGGCGTCGCTCAGGACTCGATAAGCATTCACCTGCCGGAACGAGGATGGAGGCAGCGTGCACTCTCAGTCTTTTCGCGGCATAGATGAATCACCGCCGCGAACGGCACCGCTGCTTCTTTGGTGTGCTCTGGATCTCCTGGTAGACGGCAGGTAGGGCGCGCGGGAAATAAATGACCGTGATCTTGGAAGAGCGTGATCGCATAGCTAACATGATCGCCAAATGTCTACGTTTCGATCCCCGTCGCCTCTTCTTGAAAAGTCTACGCAGGTAATAAAACGTACGTACCTTACGACGAAAGGTAATCCGTGTGGCGTTTATTTTAGCCATATAAAACAAACAGCATCACTTTGCGGCGACCTACTGCGTCCGACACGTTGTAGTCCGACACCATCCAAACTACGACCGCCTCGAAGAAAGCACATTCTTCAAACACAACAGCCCTCTACTATACACGAGAAATAACACTGGAACGAAGGGGAACCAGCGGATCCCCAAAACGAGCTCAGCTATTCATGCGGGAAGACTCCAGATGAAACAAAGGGTCGTACGTTCCTTCGAGGTGCGGGGCGAAGCGGGGAAGAGCCTCTTCTCTGTTTGTTCTTAGAAATGACATAACCGCCCACGGCTGGGGAAAGATTCACCTGATTCATGCGCGAAGACAGGAAAGAAGGCAGCCCTAGTAGCACATTTAGTCATGGGAATGTATTTGCGATGTCCTGTGGAAGTTCAAAGGACATTTGTGCTGCTTGGTAGAGCGCGCGTTCTTTTTTCGTTTCGCGGACTTGGGAAGGCAGATGATTCACCACCGCCGTCGGTGCACCGCTGCTTCTATGGTTTGCGCTGCATGTCCTGCTACATACCAAGTAGAAAACACGGAGTCGTGGTGTCACCATCTTCGCGCGGTTCCTCTCGTGTGGCGAAACGAGCGCTGGCGGTGCACGATCCTGCGTCACCAATGTGAATCACTTGTACTGGACGTGTACTACTCCGAGCGACTCGGAGATCGTGCCCACAGTGGCCGAGAGACGCAGACGACAAGGAATCTCGCGCCTTCTCGTCGCAGACGCGATGCTCACAGAGCAAACAAGAAACCGGCCGCCGCACCTCCTGTTTTCCGCCACCGGCGAATTCGCTTCGGCGGCAGCGGTATTTTGTCGCAAGTGTAAACGCACCATTAGTCGGCGATAGCAAACCCACAACGAATGCCATGACGAGGCACTTTTGGCGCTGTTTGATTGGCTGCCGAGGATCGCAGTGTCAAATGCGGTCGGAAGTGAAATGAAGCAAAGGAAGGCCTTCAACCTTGACGATCAAATCTATGTCTTTCTGCTAGGTTGCAGTGTCGCCGCATAAGGAGGCATTGACGAATCGCTAAGGTAATATATCAAACGGTGATGAGAACGTTCGTTTTTTTCTTTAATTGGGGAACGTTTGTTCCTAAACAACGCCTAGCAGTTGTGGTCGCCGTTCTCTGCTGCATCGTTCCGGCTGGTGAACGATTTTCTAAATAATTTCTGCGCATTCGCGCCACGTTTGTGCTGAAACTATATCACTACCACGCCGATTAAAGGAGTACTGAACAGTGCTTCTGCATATTGATTACACTTAAAAACTTGCCTTACCAGTTTCACATACAACTTGGGTGGACAGATATTTGGCAGTCTCTCATCTGAATAAGATGTCCCAAGAAGAGCGCGATAAATAATTTTGTTAAAAAACGCACCCCATTTGACGAAAAGGCAAACAGCGCACAAAAAACGGGGACTAGAGGAAGTTCGAACTTCGAATAATGAACTTCCTCTAGTCCCCGTTTTTTGTGAGCTGTTTGCCTTTTCGTCAGTATGAACCAACTAACCCACATCGCCACCCTTATGCACCCCATTTATTCCACAGGTGCTCTTTTTTTATTTCAGTATAAAGCACACACACTGCGATTAACTGTGGACCCCAATATCCCACAAATATCCCCCACGACTCTGTTGGCACGCTCTTCCTCTTTTGGCGAAATTCTCGATGACATTTCCGAATATGTAAACAGTCGGAAAAATTGCGGAAAGTATTTTTGTACGAAAAGGGCAATTACGATGCAATCAAAACTGAACTGGAATCATACTTTCCTACATTTTACATCTATCGGAGAACAGATGACGTCAAAGCTACCTGGTGCGCTTTTTGAAACAAATTATTGGAACTCGCCGACATGTGCATTCCATCTAAGCAAGTAAGACAGCGTAAAAGCACAAACCGTGATTTAATGCCGAAATTCGTAGAGCTATAGGGAGACCAAGATGGCCTTAAAAGAAACTTTCCAGATAAGGGACTGACCAAAACGTGCACAAATATAAAGAAATCAATAGACTTCTTAAAATGCAAACAGAACTAAGCAAGGAACTGTTTCTTTTAAGAATTTGAATGAAGATCTAAAAATAAATTCTGAAGTATTTTGGAAGTTTTTTAAGGCAAACAGAAAGGAAGACGTCTCTGTTCCAGTGCTCATGATAGACGATAGGACTGTGGTATCGGGCGATACTATGGTAGCATGTTTGAACTCCTACTTTAAATCATGCAGTGTTTTCCGAAAACTCTCCGCATTTAACAAAATCAATGGCTTACATGACGTGTGATAACGTAAGGTCCAATATTGAAATTGACTTAAATGGTTTTGTCAAGTTTTTGCGCGTAATTTATGCAGCTAAGGCAAAAACTGGGCCCTATGAAATTTCTCCTCTTTTCCTCCTGAAGTGTCAGGAGGCTGTAGCGATATATATTTCTTTTCTTATACTATTCAGTGAAACATTGTAAACGGGAGGGGTTCCAGAGGGTGGCAAACGTTATACCTATTTTTAAGTCGGGTATTAAGTCAAATGTAGAAAATTACAACACTATTTTATTAACGTCGATTTCATGCAAATTGTTTGAACACACTAGTTATGAGTAATCTCTTCTGCTTTCTGGGTTCAAGTAACTTCCTTTCCCCGTCGCAGCACGGCTTTCGAAGCGGGAATTTTCGCGATAAGCAATTAGAAGAATTTTATCACAGAATTTCCAAGTCGTTAGTGACAAAAAAAAAAAAAATGTCGATTGTGTATTCTTAGATTTTTGCAAAGCATTCGACCCGGTGCCACATCACTTACTGTTCTACAGTTGACTTTGCTTAATATAGATCCCAACGTCTTGAACTGGATAGGACGATAATTAAAATGTCGAGAGAAGTCCATTGTTTTAAATGGTAGTTCATCCTCATTAACCTGCAGGGTTACAAGGGGTGTGCCTCAAGGTAGCGTTTGAGGACCTCTCTTTTTTATTGTTTATATTAATGATGTTACTAAAAATATACAGTCTCATTTCAAACTATTCGCACACGATCGCGTTTCATACACGGCAGATAAACTCGTCAGGCGACATTGCCATTTTGCAAAATTACCTAAGCGTTTTATCCCATAGGCGTAACCGGTAAGAAATGAGCCAAAATTTAGATAATATGCATGTGTTTTTAAAAAGCACACATTTCTTAAGGTTACGTAATTAACCGTTCAATCCCGAGTATTGCCACTGAATGTACCTACCTAGGAGTATTGTTTACGGATTCCCTTAATTGGAATAGTTATATAGAGCGCACAGTACTGAAAGCAAGCAAGATGTTATGTTTTATACACCGAAATTTTAGTAGCGCGTCGCGGGATGTAAAAGAAAAGCTGTTTTTTTTCTTTGAAGGTGTTTATTTTAGATTACGCTTTTGTCATATGAGATCCACATCATGATTATCTCAAAAGTAAACCCGAAAAACTTCAGGATCAGGTCGCACACTTTGTTCTAAATAACTATGACTCTTACTCTAGCATGTCAGCACTGAAGGCCGTGAGGGAAACGCTCGAAATCACAAGGAAAAAGCTAGGACTCAATTTTTTTCATCGTATATTTTACAACAATATTGGAACTGATAAAACAGCATATATTTTGAAGCACTCCCACGGTAGTCCAAATAGGTTGATGTATGTCGTTACAGAACATGACTGTTTTGCAAATTCGTTCTTTGCTAAGAATTCCAGGGAGTAGCGCAACCTTCCGAAACGAATTGTGCGCGTTGATGAAAATGCGTTCTCTCCTCCCGCTTGTCTAAATGCAGAGAATAACCACCCTTACAATAATGCTCACGAGGCGATGTAGGTGCAATGCAAATAAATTAATAAAATATATCAATAATGGCGGCTCAGCTTAGCCATTGACACGTCGAATCTCCTTCTTGAGCTCGGCTGGAAAATCGAAAGTTCTTGTGAACGTCCGTGAAAATGACAAGCACCGCGTCTGATTTCTACGCAGCACATCGCCACGTGATGCCGCCCCAAGTTTAGTTCACAGAGGAGGCAGTCGGCAGTGCAGGAGGTGTTCTGTACGCGCAGATCAGCAGGGAGATACCGTGGGGGGGGGGGGGGGGGGGGTATTAAGTATTACCAATAATGAATGCGGGTGATCTCGCCACAGTTATAGCTGGATGACATCTCTTCGTCACGTGCTCAAACTTCCGCTCCCTGCTGGACATCCACTCATCACTTCTTCAATTGAGAAAAAAAGTGCTACGCTACGTGACGCTGATAAGAAGTTCTTGTGAAGCATAGGTTATCTGGAAAGATTTGAAGACACGTGCTGTAGTTCCGGGGTCTTCGCTTACGTGTACCCGATAATCATGGTTAAAAAGAAAGCAAAGAGTGGTGTGGGCGTCGTTTGGACAAAGCCATTTCAGATAAGCTAACTGTTAAGGTAGGCCAGTGGACTTATGGACTTCTCTCCAGAGGCTTCAGATCAGGGCTCCGAGGAAGCTTGCATTGAAAGCAAAAGTTCACAGCAAATACATATTGTTACCGTAATGAAGAAGATAATGCACGAAGGGGATATATATGGAAGTTGTCGTTTGTCGCTGTTGTCCGTCCCTTTGTCCCTTCCTCATATTCAGGGATATCTGTATCTGCAGCGACGAGTTTTCTGCGAGTATGGACCAGTGTCTGCTCTGTTCCATGGGTGCCGCCATGTTTGTTTATGCTGACGCCATGACACAGTAAGGAAAAGCTGCGCTTGTTGCGACACGCCGGTTTTTTTTGTTTTTTGTTTTTTGGGGGGGGAGGGAGGTTACAAATTTTTGCACATATTGTAGTTCAAGAACGTCAGAAAAATGCATAGTCACGAAGCTCAAAGAAAAACACCGATGCTAAGAGTTCCGTAAAAAGCAAAAATCTTGTTTTATGCGTAGCCCCTCTCTTCACAAGATCCTGCGTTTAAGATTGTTATTTACCATTCTTTTCGCTGGGGGCCAGGATTTCGGACACTGGTCGGCGCCAGCAGAGTGACAGCCCACGGTTATACGCTGTCTCATTGTAACTTTTGAGGTTACCACATAAATCGGTTATGATTTACTCAGAAATTCAGAAATATGGTCATTTATTATCTGGCAGAATAATAAAATGACCATGTTCCCCCAAAAAATAAAAAAATGCTTTTTCTGTTAACAATCAACACACTGTTTATATTTATAAATAATCCCGCGTGCACTGCGCGTGCACAGAAACCAGATTCGCCTGAGGCGAAGCATCTGCGCATGCGCAGTGGCATGACGTCATAGAGTTGAGTTGGTCTATAGACGAATGCCCAGATAAGCCTTCTTTTTCCTGAAATTGTCAAGAGCATCGTGGGTCATTGTGACATTTATTATGACAAAAGGCAACAAACGGAATAAAAACAATTTTCATTTAAATGATTACCGTTAGTGGCCCACCATGTCATTTCATGTTTTCACGCGAGCTAAGCTTAGCTCATAGGAAAACATTTTTTTTTGTGTGTAATATCTTCTTCAAGTGATCTCGTCCTTACAATTTTTACTAAAACAATGCATGATCCAATTACATCTCTGTGCTAAATTACATTTATACAGTCCCTTCAAAGGGCCAACGCGCCATCTGGTCCACCACGGCAGGTTCTGAAAGGCACTTCCAATTGTTTTCTCGTCCAGCAATTTATTGTCATAAGCATTGGCTATTTACAGCGAATATTGAAGGTGGTCATGAGACTGGGATGTGCTCGTGGAGGTACGTCATAGAGCCACCTTTGTTAAAGTCTTGCACCACGTTGCCGTTAGCCCTGAGCATCCACTTGGTGGTCAGGAGGCCGTCCAGGCCCACTGGACCACGGGCGTGGATGCGACCGGTACTGATGCCGACCTCGGCGCCTGCACAGCAGAAATGTAGAGTGAAGATAGCTCTAAGGCGCACAGGAGTAACAAGACAGACGTTCCAGAACATACCGAGTCCAAAGCGGTACCCGTCTGCAAAGCGCGTGCTGCAGTTGTGGAACACACATGCACTGTCGGCGCCTTGGAGGAACCTCTCAGCTGTTTCGCCTAAGAAGAGAAGGAGTCTCGGTGAGTAAAAAAAAATCATAAAACAAAACTGGGTCTTCACTCACGGTTTTCAGTGACAATGGCGTCGGTGTGAGCACTTCCGTAGGTGTTGACGTGATCCAGTGCCTCCTGTACGGAGCTGACCACCTCGACGGCGCACTCTAGATCGCTGTATTCGATCCTCATCGAGCGAGCCGCGGGTGGCCCGAACGTGAGCAGCTGCGCAAGCCGCGAACCCGAGTGAAGGCGGACGCCCTGGGCTTTGAGCATGGTGCAGAGCTCCGTAAGCAGGCCGCTGTCCACGAGGTCCCGGTGTATCAAAAGCGTCTCCATGGCGTTGCAAGCGGCAGGGTAGTCGCACTTGGAGTCGATCACAATGCGTTTCGCCTTCTCCGGGTCTGCGTCACGATCCACGTACACATGGCATACGCCGTCGCTGTGACCCAGCACAGGAATGCCACGGCTTTTCTCTTGGATGGTGCGCACCAGCTCGGCAGAGCCTCGGGGAATGACGAGGTCAATATTTCCCTCAAGCTGGAGCAACTCTTCGACATCCTCGCGCGTGCTCACTAAAGCGATGGCGTCAGAGGCCCCATATGGTGCGAGAACCTCCTGTGCTAGTTGAAAGAGACAGCGGTTGCTGTGCGACGCTTCGCGACCTCCTTTCAGCAGCAACCCATTGCCTGTAGCCATGGCGAGCGCCGCTACTTGAGGTAAGCAGTCGGGACGAGACTCGAAGATGACCAGAAGCACGCCGATGGGAACCGTTACTTGGGTCAGATCCATACCTTCGGCTATACGGGTACGTCGTACGACGCGACCAAGCACATCGTGCGACGTCCGCGCGATGGTGCGAAGGCCGTCGGCCAGTGCTGACAGCTTGGCTGGTGACAGCTCCAGACGTGCCAGCAAGGCGTCACTCAGGTTTTCTTCGCGGGCAGATTGCAGGTCACGCAGGTTGGCTTCCATGATGACTTTCGTCCGCGATTCCAGCAGGTCAGCCAAACATGTTATAATTGCTGCGCGGTCAGACGCGGATAACGCCTCGAGCAGGCGGCTGCCCTGGCGCGCATTGGCCGCCATAGATTCCAGTGATAGCATCTTGCTGTGGTGGTTTGTGAAGAATGTGCCCACGCGTTTGCCCTGAACGATGCGCGTGATGGCCATGTCTTCAAAGCCGCTCCCGATGACCACAGAGACGCCTCGTTCGAGGGCCCAGCAGGCGGCCTTGATCTGCAAAAGAAGAGTACCATTGTAGCAGCGGAATCGCAGCCCAGTAAATGGGTCACCTTAGACTCCATGCCTCCCAGGCCCACTTTAGACTTGGAACCGAACTGTATGCTGCCGTTGAAGGACGGATTGTACGTGTGAAGCAGCTTGGCGCCGTCCTGACCAGGGGGACGAGTGTAGATGCCATCTACGTTGGACATCATGAGCAGAAGGTCCGCGTCCGCTTCGACAGCCAAGTGAGCTGCGAGGCTGTCGTTGTCCATGATTCCCACCTCTGAGCTCAGTTTCTGCAACAAGTAGAGTGTCCTTGAGAACAACAGCACTCTGTTCCACCGCATACATCTGAACATGAAACAAGATTCTTCAACTAATATTGGTGACTGTATATGTCACACAGCATTCGGTATGTTTATAGTCGGTTACAGGTTAAAAATTAAAATTAAATCGAAAAATAAAAATGGTAGACGTAGATTACTTTTGAACTCAAATTCTCATAGGTTATTTAGTGTACTATATGCCAAGCTTCACGATTTTTCGAGCTTTAGTAATAGGCGATATGCGAAACTGTTTGGTGGTCTGGTAACACTGCGCGCATCCATCTTGGTAAAATGAAATTTCTGGGATTTGCTATCTGCACAGCATCAACCGGGGGGTCACGTGACACTCCAGTGACGTCACCTCTCTACATCATGCATCTCTGTCGGTGAGTGCCATGCGACCTTCGCTTTCTTCGCGTTTTGCCGGTTGGCGTTATTTGGTTCGTCGATCGTCAAGCTCATCGCTTCGCGAGCGGGTAGGCTCGGCCGCCGTGAAGCGTCATATATGGGTGGGCCAAGGGGGTAACCTTTTCGCAATGAGTCGCCGCAGACTGCCGCCGCGAGGCGGCTTGAACGCAGGGAGGGAAAGGGAGGGGGGGGGGGTTAACACGCGCTTCTAAGTAAAACCGACAAAACGCGAAGAAGAAACAAGTCACGCGACCCCCCACCAACAGAAATGCGTGACGCAGAAAAACGACGTCACTGGAGCGTCACGTGCCCCCCCCCCCCCCCCCGGTTCATGTTGTGCAAATAGACACTTTCGAAATTTCTCGAGTTTCGGAGCATTCCGAGGGCAGGGACGCTCTGTCAGTGATTGTGTGATGCAGCAACTTCCTCGTTTTCCGACTTCAAATCACCCGACGTGAACGAAGGACTTGGCTGTCGTTCCCTTCAAGATTGAAGATACTTTGAATTAATTTTTAACGCGAAGCGCGAGAGGTCGTACTGTTTAGCGGTAGAAGCATGAAGCCCACCGTCTTAGCTCCAAGCCAATACATGTGACTCAAGGTTAGACTTTTTTCGAACTATTACTGGCGTTAGTTTTAGTCGTGAAATGCTCCTAGTTCTTGTAAAGTAAACTTTTTGTATTATTTTAATTAATCTACTAATGTTGATCATTTGCATCTGGCGACCATGGCAACACTTGCAGAATTTTGGCGTCGTCTGCCCAAATTAATCACAACATGGCGCCCATAGACCACGTGATCATGATCGTGTAGTTAAACGCTCTCTTTTTCTAGGCTTACCCATGCTCGCACACTCGCGCTACTCCAACGCTACTCTCGCTTTCGACCCCTTGCCACCTTTGACCTCCCACACGGCGTGCACGAGTGTCCGGCTGGCTCGCTAAGCTCTAAGCTACCCTCTGCCTCGGCTCGCCGGTTTCCTCTCCGATCGCATGTGTTGGCTTGCGTAGCTCCCAACGCAAAAGCAGTTCTAAATGTCGCGTAAGGGCTGGTTCACACGCTTGGGACTGATTACGACCGTGTGCCCGAAAACCTCTTAAAATCTCTTACGACGAGAGAATACACTGACGCCATCTATCGGGTACCCAAGGAACACTTGACAGTTTTGTAGGTTTCGTTTTTTTTTTTTTTCGAGCATCACTCTTTATGTTTCGCTCGAAAAACTTTTGGCAATGTTAAAAACGACCTTTCCTCGTCGATAGTACGTACATTTGATCTCGCAGGTACCGCAAAAACTTCCCTCTGGTGAAATGCAGTTCCAGGGTCACCTCATAGATAGCGCCAGCTTGCCAGTACGTTCTTTCGTCGTAAGAGACCACAAGAACTCGGTCGTAAGCGAACGCAAGTGAGTGAACGGGGCTTGAAGGGATGCTGATGTGAAATCTGGATTCCACAAAACACTGTGGCAGAAGCGTGCAACGGGACGCTTCAAACACCAAAACATCACTCACACAGCGATATCTCAAACAAATGACCGTATTTTTCTAAAAAAAAAAAGAAAAAAAAAAGAATAAAGAGGCGCATTTGACAGATATGTTGACGTCGTTTTTCCGAGAAGAGTCGAGAAGAAGGGGAAACGGCCTCGCGTCTTCTCCGCCTCGCCGCCTTGAGGTGGCGAAGCGAAGAGAGGAGGAAACGAGATATGCTGACGTCACGCACCTCGTCGGCCTCGTTCAATCTCGACCTCTTTTTCCGAAAATACGGCCGTCCATTCGAGATATTGCGTTACGAGGGGTGTTGTAGGGATTGTAGCGTCCCGCCTAGCGCTCCTGCATTGTTTTCTGAAATCCAAATTTCGGTTCACCATCCCTTTAAGATGATATCACAGTAGAAAAGCCCATGCAAGACAACTGTTTTGTCCTTATTCTCAGCAACTACTGAACCTACTGGGGTCGAAGTGGCTGTATTCGAAAGATAATGAAAAAAAAACTTATCAGTTTCGCGGAATTTCATATCTCGATTTTGCGTTCAATATTGTCTAACAGGGCCTCAAATTCGAAAAAAAAAAACCATTGTTTTAGCTTCCACTTTCCAGCTTCCCTGAAATTAAATTAGGAAAATACAGATTGCAGAACAGCTTTGTAGGATCAAATGCATTTGTGAATCAATATCTGCAAATAGAATTCCTCGCTGCATTGTCGTTGCGAAATGAATTGAAAAAGTTTGCGCTCCGGTGAAATAAAAATTCGTCTGCTAAACACCATTTTTGGGGCTCTATACGTAGTGGCGCAATTACACGATAGTGCTCGCTAAACTGCACGTGGCAGTGATCATAAAGTCCGTGTTGCGCTGTATTACTCCGCCGAGAGGATAGATAATACGTGCGTGCGGTGGTGTGGTTCAGTTATACTCAAGAGTCAATGATGCTCATCTTCTAGAGCTGTCTATTTCTGGTTCCGGTTATGGGCTGTGCGTGCTCTGGGGTCTGTTCCCATCTCACAAACAACTGCCGTGCTGACGAAAGCACGGCCGCGAGCGTGTGACCTTGGTAAGTGTCTTTCAAGCGCGAAATATCGTACAAACAAAAGCATTGGGCAGATCCACTGATCTCTACTATAGGGGGCTGGATGGCGCTTAGCTGCTCTCCGAGCCTGGCGCAAGTGAAGCCACCGGAAGTTCGATGCTTGTCCCGGAAGTCGGGCGTGCGCTAGGCTTCCTAGTGCATTCAGTCGATATTTTGGACCATGCTTTTCTGTGTGTTTGATTGGGTTTTAATACTCCCGTTCTGGATTAAATCCAGATAATGAGGCTTTTGAACTTGGGACATATTCACACTTGATCAACTAGAATCTCAAAATGTTTACATTGAATGGGTTCCCACGATACTTCTCGGGTCTGCATGCGCTCTTACTGCGCAACTAGCAGGCTGTCTTGAGGGAACAAGCGAAAATCCAGCGCCCTCGACGCTTTTCGAACCAGCACTCGGAAGGGTTACAAAGCCTGCCAAGCACTCACTTCCGGGACAAGCCGCTTACTTCCGGTGGCTTCATACCTGTTTGCTCAATGCGCCATCCAGCCCCCTCTAGTGGAGATCAGTGGGCAGATCTATAGGCTCAAGCGCCTGTGCGCTGCCCTGTCTATATATTACGATGCATGTGCTGCACGAGCGCGTGTGCTTGGCAGAGATCCGGAGCTCGCTCTTGTAGCTTGCGTGTTGTGTTGTGTGTATGTTTATACAGCCTGAACTTAGTCTACCGCAACGGGCGACTTGTCTCTCAGCTGTAGATGAAAAATTTAGCCAGTTCAGTACAACCGCTAGCCTGAGGTCTTTAACGTGTACCACGTAGTAGTAATACACGACCGCACGCTGGTACGATGCTCATCCAGAACGAAACGAGCAGGGGTGGGGATCGAACCCAGGGTATCTTGGTTCTGCAGCGCGAGCTTTCGCTCCACATGCTCCGAATTTGTGTTATCTGTTTATTTTCATGCTCACCGAGGAAGCTACTACCACGGCTTGTGTGAACTTTTGTTATGTGAGTAAAATTATAAAAGAAAAAAAGATAAGACATTAACTGCGGTACCTTCAGTTGCGCCTATGATAAATCCAAAGTGTGCGCTAGACCACTCGGCCACCGATCCCCCGCTCTTGTAGCTTCTGCTATAGTGATCTGTCATTCGCGCTTCGCTTTCTATTTATTTATTTTTTACCATAGTATTTTTTACTGTAGTGCAGAAGGAAGACTACTGGCACGAGGTCAATGCCCAAACAAGATGTTCATTCTGCGTGCAAGGGCGCAAATTGAAGCAGCTTCAAAAATCCCAAACTCGTTGCTTTCTGGGTTCCAAACGGGCGCTGTGTGTAAAACTAATAACTACATTATTTTTTTGTGCAGTTACAAATTAGCCGCTCGATTAATGTAAATGGGAGAATACACTGAATTGTGTGCCCACAATACTGGCTATGGTACCCGATGCCAAGATAACCGAGAATAAGTGGACGAATGAACAGCGGAAGGCGCTTTTCTTGCCACCTCGTTCATGGCTTGTGTAGTCAGTGTATGACTTTGAACTAGATACATGCTCATATCGTAAAATCTTCAATCACTGATGTGTCAGTGAGTAGGCGCAACTGAAGGGACCGCAGTTAATGTCTGCTCTCTTTTTATAATTTTACTCCCATAGCAAACGTTTACACAAGCCGTGGTATAGGGAGCTTCCTCGGTGAGCATGGAAATAAACAGAGTTATTGGCGCACGTTTTACCAAACGATGCGAAGATTTTACTCGACTAGAGTTATCTGAAAGTTCTAAAAACTTCTGGCAAGTTATAACAATGGGAAAACGCGTGATACTTTATTTACGGCACGGCGCTGTAACGAGTGCCACTCGTAAGATAAATAAAATGAAATGTACCATATTAGGTAACTAAAACACGTTTACACAAGCATGTTTTATTTATTTAAATATTTGTATTTAAATCAGATTTGTTTTAAGTCAGACTGGGTAGCCCATAGACACACAGTTTTCGCTTAGGAGCTAGAGCGAATGCGTGGAGAAAAATAGGAAGTTACCCAAGATGTATTATTTTATGTTCCGAATCACTCAAAACAGTATGGAAAAATAAATTCACTTTAAACGTAATTATGCCGTGGAGTGTCAGTTCAATTAACGACTTTCTATACTTAATCTAAACCCCGCCATACGTCTTGTTGGAGTAGAAGCGGACTGATCTTTGTTTTCTTTATTTAGGGAAAACTTTTTATTTGCTATAATAGATCACAATATCTAAACATGAGCTCAACAGTCTCCATTTATTTTTTCATCCCGTCTCTTGAACACTCCCAGCCGAAATGTTTTATGCCAGTTTCCTGCACATTGCGCCACTGGGGTCATTGACTGTGCAGCGTGCTCCAGGCAAATATGAGCAGTCGTTTTGCCACAGCAGAAGTGCAAAGCAACAAAATAAAGTCTTCAACAATGAATTGTGACCTTTGGACTTAAACACAGTGTGCAAGTCGCCTCTTAGAATGTTTTATTTTTATTTTAAAGCACGCAAGACAGTTGTTTCATAAAACAGGTGGGACGACTATGTAAGACAAATCGGATATACTAGCCGATGCAAGGTCAAGCTGACGTAAGTCTCGGTTGTCCTTTCCACGAGCCCCCTTACCTAATAATCGCAAAAGCAAAAAATAAAAAAATAAAAAAAGATTCCTTTTTTGTATTAATTCCCTGTTTTGTTTATTATTATTATTTTTTTTAATTACAGTATTATTGTATGTTCGAGTGCTCGCGCTTGAGCTATCGTACACTTCCACTCAATTGTACAATCCACTTAAATGGTTTTTGGTCATTGCCGGACAGCAGTGTTGCCCGCTCTGACCTCTTTATCGCTGTGCTAAAACACGGATAGGTTGTTCCGTCAGCCACCAACTGCTCGGATCAGAAAGCATATCACTGTGAATGCACAAATGTTTGCAGCGTCTGTATTCCTATGTGCAGGTATGATAGGTGCTTACAACTCCGGTAGCAGTAATCCTCAAGAAATTCTCCAAACCAGCATACCACTGATGTGCTCATACAGCGACTCCGTGAGTTTGTTTTAAAAAGTGAGGAAATGTTAATGACATCTATCAACTATTGTTTCAGAGCAACGACGGCTATGAGGATCGAGAGAGTAGCGTGTTCTTTTCGAGCCTCAGTAACGAATAACGTGTCACTTCTTTGAGTAACCTGTACTTGTCTGGTTAAGCTCCGCCCTTGACGACCAGAATACGTTGCTGAATATCTATCCAGATAAATTGCATTCACTAGATATTAGCACTTTGATTCGCGAGAGTTTTGGAGACATCTGATGGGCGTATAAGATGCTAAACAGGGGCAGTCGTCTTACAGCCCTTCCTTTCCCTGGCATCGATTCCCTCTTCTGCAGGGGGTCGCAATTCTAGCATGTCAAACATATATTAGTGTCATTATTGAACTACTTGCGTAAGCGCAGAAATGGAACTGATAGGCACTGATAACATGTGCGGGTATGGTTGAGATAACGTTCTCTTCTCTACTTTACACTCGAAATTGACCTTTACTTCCTATGATTACCTAGAAGCGTGGCATATGTCGCCACACAAGAAGACGGAGTGTGTTCCTGCTCTGACTCGTGACTTTTACGACGCATCACCGACTCTGGCTGAACTAAACATAGAACTCTGGTCACAAATATATAAATTTCAGAAGCACATAGAAGATTTAAATCCCAGAGAATAGCTCACCCACTTTCGTGTGGGTCTAGAGAAAAGCTCACCAATCTTTCGACAGACCCGGAGAACAGCTCACCTCGATTTAAATTATTATTTAAAATGGATGTTATCATTTAATAGCAGTAGTGCTACCAAGGTTTTACTTAGAGAAAGGGTTGATCAGCGTCAAACGTTTAGCGCATGAGTTTGTGCCCCACTGCAAAGACACTGCATGTCGTGGCTTTCTTTGAAATGTAAAATTGATGAGTCACTGATTGCTATTCGATTCGAACCACTGTCCGCCCATCAGTAATCCGAGACGCGTGCACCGATACGTGCATCGAAGCGAAATACCACGCAATTTTTAAGTGGCTCGTGATTGGATCTGGCGGTTCGTAGCTTTTGCCTTTAGTCCATCATAGGGTGAGACAAAGTATAATAGTTTCCATGGCTACTAGGGCTTGGCGTTTGGTCGATTAACCTACCGATTAATCGATTAATGCCTTAATCAGGATGAACTTTTTTTAATCGGTTAATTGGTTAAATTTTGAAAAAGAAAAAAATATTTCAACGCTTTCATTACGCAGACCTGGACGAGTACACCCGTACGAAGGTAAAATTTCGGAGATATTTTGACCTAATGTAAACTGTAACGACGAGATTTGTTAACTCCAAGCAATTGGAGAAGGTTGTACGTGTCCCAGGCACTTCAACGCCGTGCGAGTGTCCGTTTAGCGCAGCAGGGACTGTTGTGAACAATCAAGGGAGTTCGCTACTTAACGAACCTCTTTGCTTCTGCGGCTGAAGTAATAATTTGTGAGTGCAGGTGTCCTGGCTCTTATCAACTACACTTCAAGGTTGATTTAAAGTCCGAAGCAATTTTGACTTCTAAAAAAATATAATGCATGGGATTGAACGAAACCGATTAATCGATTAAATAGGTGGCGATTAATCGGGTTCATTTTTTAATCGATGCCCAGCCCCAATGGCAACCACTCAAATATAAGGGAAACAAATTCCATCGTTTGTTTATGTTGACAATGCCACGCAGTTTGCACACTTCACATCAAATATATCTGCTGTAGGCAAAATTAAAAAAAAACGATTAAAAACATTTTTTTCAAAGTTAAGTTAAATTTATTTGATTTAAATCAGACTAATAACACTGTAGCTAAAAAAATATTGATCATTTATCTTTATATGCATTTTTAAACACGGCAGATTGTTTGATCTTCATCCGATTAGTGAAAACAATGTGGAAAAAGAATTACTGCAGTTTTAAAAACTTTTTGCTTGTGAAAACCCCGCCATAAAAAAACAAAAACAGCTTAGTGTTTTGTTCGCGAAAAAGCTGTAATGGCTTTTCTTTTTCAAGATTTAATTTTCTAGAAATACGACATTACTTTCCCAGTTTTTGTTTCTATATGATGCGTTCTGATTTGATTGCCAAAAGATGTGACGTAACTGACGAACGAAGTCGGGTGTAGAAATAAAGCTCAACGGATCGATTTGCTCCGAAGACCACTGCTTTTTGCTCGTGTTCAGTCCGATAGAAATCTTTCTTGTGTGATGATTCTTTGATTTAAATACAGAACATAAGCGCCTATTGAAAGCAAAAATAACAAACAAACAATAAATAAACATATTTTCTGCGGGGAAGGTTTGATTTATTCATCCTAGTAAAACCGGTCTGATTTAGATCACGATTTAAGTCTTCTTGATTTTTGTTCTTCGCCCTGGCTGTAACCCTCGTTCCTCTTCTATGCGAACCCATTTCGCGTGAGTGTTACCATATTTAATTCTGACGTAGCCGGGATAGAGAAAATACGACTTTTTATTTCCCGTTCGAATGAGGTAAGAATTGGAACCACTGCTTTTTAAACAAATGGTGAAATGTAGAGATTTGGCAATGTGATGTCGGTATGCTACATAAAAGGTCATTTCATAAATAGAAACTACTCAAGCTGCACCCCTCTACACTGGTTATATTTCCTTCATTTTTTTATTAGCGTTTTATTGAAATTATTTTTTATCTTCGTCGGGCAACGTCTGACGTGTTACAGGACGTTTCTGTATTTTAAAAGGAATTCTGCTAGTAAAGTGCAGAATGACCGCATGCGCATAAGGCATCCAGCATACTTCAGTTGAGTGAACGTATTTCACTTGAGTGAACGCTCGATTCTTAGCTTCGTAGGTGAGCTTTTCTCCGCATCCGTCAAAAAGTCGGTGAGCCTTTCTCCGCGTAGGACAATTTTGCTGTGAGCTTTTCTGCGGTGAGCTTTTCTCTAGTGAGCTTTTCTCCGCCGCCCGTCTGGGACACACAGAAGAGGTTCCGGATATGAGGGGAGTTCTTTCTTCCCCTCTTTGACAACTGCTTGGGTTACGCTCCCGCCCCCATGCATTTGGTAAGGGCTGTCACGTGCTTCGCCTTCGTCAACACTGATTGGCTACGCTTGTTGATACGTGTGTTTTGACCCGTTGTCATGGACGACTCAGACTATGCACGATCTTTCTGGAGAACGGAGGCAGTAACGAGACATTGCTGTATGTCGGCCGTAGGAAGATAAATCCGGAGAGCCAGCACGATATCGAATCTAAACGGAGAAGCGGGGATTTTGCGAAATACTCCATCCGGGTGGTAAGGGAGATAGCTACACCTGCCTATCTATCGAAATGTCAACTCTGCTTAACTGAAAATGCAGTACAGGAGCACTCACTTGGTCATCCAGGAAGGGTGACGAAACGGCGTCGTTGGTATTGATGATCGGAATGATGTTGAGGCTGATCAGCTCAAGCAGCGTCTGTCGAAGCCAGTGCCGGCTGTCCGGATTGTAAAAATCCGGCCTGGTGACAAGCACCTGGGCGATATTAACGCCGTACTGGTTGAACATGGCGTCGTAGAGCGCCATCAAGCCGCTCTGTCCCACTGCAGCCGAAGCCCTCTTGTGCGGGTTCTGGGCGTCCTCCGCGGCAGGCCGCGAGCTCTCTTTCAGCGCCAATGTTTCGCGCATGGACATGGACATACGCATCTCCTTGTTGAGCCGCTGCTTGCCGAACGCCACCGCGCCGCTGGTCACAATCAGCATCTCCTTGCCCTCATTCTGCAGCTGGGAAAGCTGCTCCACGATGGAGGCCAGTCGGCCCAGTGCCAGGCCGCATTCGTCCTCCCGCGTCAGCACTGCCGTGCCCAGCTTGACGACCACGCGCCGTGCCTGGGACAGCTCGCTGCGGTACGCCGATGGACGCCGGCTGGACTTGCCCAGCTGCTGCTCGAGGACCCGGTCCAGGCCTCTGGCGCCGTACGCCAGACCGCGGGCGCCCGCTCGGAGCCACATCGTGTCCCACCTGCGACACGACAGCAAGTCGACCTGGCGCAGCTCTTTGTGCACGCGCCCAGCGCTTCGCGTCTTATCGTCCGGAAAACACTCCAAGGTTGCATGGGCCATAGTCCACCAGGAGGCGCCTGGCTCGATTATCGAACCCCGCGATGGAACAATGCGACCGCGAGCCGCATCTGCATCACTCAATCAGGACCCGAACAAGGACGATAGCCTAAATGCGCACTAAGGCGACAGGACGCCCTCCAAGACGGGCCTCTAGGCATGCCGTAGTTTGGAGGTGAAAAGGCCCACCCGAGGCCCCTGGTGTAATGGTCGGGGTGCTAAGGTTCTGAGCGCGTCAGGAAGGCTAAGGAGTGAAAGGAAGCAACAAGAGCGCGAGGTTCGCAGTATCACGTGCCAGAAATGGCAGAAATAGAACAATGGGGACTAAAACTGGGAAATTGAGCAAGACGAAACAGATTAAGGAGAAACAATATTTGTTGAAGGAAAACTGTTAGGAGGAGTTTGTCAATGTGCAGAATATATTTGAAAACCCTAACCTCGGATTGACATGATTGGATGCACTCCCGAAGTCGCGGTTCGAGAACTGCAGAATACCTGTGTTCTCTGTCAGCAAGCTTTAACTACTAACGAGGGCGAACTTGTATAGTTCAAGCACGTGTTTTACACCAGGTGTTGTCAAAAATAAATCAGCTAGGCCTACGGGAACCACAAAAGTTACCTAATATACATATGGCATTTATTCGTCCTCTTAACACTATCGTCTCCTGCATTTATATACAGACCCCGCTTCAAGCATGCCTCCAACGCTCCCAAATCTTTGTTTAGATAGCGTCACGCACCTCTCGCGAAAAGGCCTGAATCTCCTCGACCGCGTCGAAACTCCAGCCCTTCAACTTCAATTTCGAACTGAAGATAGATTGTCCGCGCACTGCGGACAATCAGGCTCCTTTGGCGTTCAATCGACACTGCAAAAAGCACGAAAACAAATCGTACACGTTGCGGCGTGCGCTTACGTTTTCAGTGAGAACATCAACCACGACAACAACACGGCTTTTCTCATCACCTCTTCGCTGTCGTCACCTCCCCTTTCTTGTTATCGGGGGTTGGGAACTGACAACAATACGTGGTATTCACTTGACGTCACTCGCTAGGTGCGCTGGCATCGAGTGCCGCGAGCGCCATCTTCGAGGTGACTCTCCCATTCCGCTTAGCGTTGCGCCTGCCGTTTGCCCGTGTCAAATGTAAACCGGGATTGTCAAACGTTTACAGGTTTCGAGGTTTCTTTTTTGGATTTTTTGTAGCACAGGGACAATTTCCTGCTTGGTTTTGTCGCTAGCGCACTCGGTCACTACGGCAGTATGATCGTGTTGCCCCGACGGCTTCGTGTCGTGCCACGGTGGTCACTTCTCTGCACAAAGGAACCGCGCGGCTTCCCGTGTGAGTAGATAATCATTAGCTGCTCAGTGATATTTCGGAGCAACTTTCTGGGCGCTCAGTAAAAAGATCGTTATTTCTACAAAGTAAATCGGTGCCGCGGCATTGACCCCCAACGAGACAATGAGATGTTGCGTAACAGGGCACTGAAGTCATTTTTGAAAAAGGTCGTTTTTGGTCTTATATTGTCTAAAATGTGTTAGTTCGCACATTACCAAGTCCTATATTACAAAACCGCATATTAATCTCAGGGCAAGAGACAAACATGTTGGCCCTTTTTTCTCGCGGACTACATTGTGTGGACCAATCACAGCCATAAAACACGCGCAGATTCCGAATGATTTTATTATTACTCGTTTCGAAGAGGATAAGACTCCTCTTTTTCTCCGCGGGTGAAGCCATCGCTTGCAAATCGCTGACAAGCGCCCTTGGTCGACCACTTCACTCGGAAGAAATTTCTTCCCAAAAAGGGCGTGTCGCCATCTTTGAACATACGTTTTACGAGGAAATAAGCTACGTACGATTGTGATTTTGGGTTTGTTGGGATGCTTAGAGCGTCTAGATTGAATTGTCACCACAAAAGGACGATTTCAGAATCGGCTTCAGTGTCTCTTGAAGGATTGCCTGGTTTATGCAACAAGCTTACTGACAAGGCACGAAGTGATCCCCGCGTAATGAGCGGCAGACTCTTTGATGTTGCGTGCCGGCTTCGACGGACCAACCACATGTCTTCTCACACTGGCTAGAGACCACTTTAGAGGTGAAGAAAAAGCCCACCTATACTATGGTGCCTGGAGCGCGTCTCCGACTGGTGTGTTTAGCGTCCTATTCCGCCCATACATCAAAAGTGGTCCCCAAGTGGCAACAAATGACGCCACAGAAGCCGGAGTGTCATGCTGTTGCCTGTCGCGATCCTGGCGGTTGGCCGTAGAAATGCTGGCGAAAAGCGCGAGCGAACGCGAGTGTCGCTGTCGTCACGGCGTCCCAGGCGTCCCAACTTTCGGCTGCTGTATAGCTTCCGTAGACTGTCACAGTGGAGAGCGACCTGCAGCAGGACAGGCATCTGCCATAGATACCACAACTGTTGGGACGCCGCCAGGATCGCAACCGGCGACAACATGACACTACTCTGACGTCATGAGGCAGAAATCGAGGGACCACATTTTTGGGCGCGGTAAACACACCAGTCGGAGACGCGTTCCAGGCACCATAGTACAGCTGAAGGCAACGCCAGGTGAGGGGAGAAAGGGCAAGCACTAGGAAGGCTGGAGAGGTGGAGAGAAATCTCCTCTCCCTCTCCTCTCTAGCGTTCTGAGCGCTCCCACTTTCCCTGTTCGCCTGGCGTTGCCTTCGCCTGCACAGGTCAAGAACGAAGTGGAAGTTCCTTCCACCCCTTTCCATATTAGCAGAGCGAACGCTGAAGAGGAGGCGACCTCCACTCCAGCGTTGGCTCTGCTAAAGTGGAAAGAGATGGGAGGTGCTTCCACTTCGTTCTTGACCTGTCATCGATAGTGACACTAAGCGCCGAATTCACAAACCTCACTCCAATTGAGAGCTCCTCCACTTCCTCGAGGAAGGCGCGAGGGCCGGCTCTGGCCAATTGCGATAACGGATCCGTCGTCGCAGCTCCTCATATCATATCGCAGCTCCTCAGGCCCTATGTATTTCCAATGACAACTCTTTGGTCCGATTGCTCAGCAACCACCGGACAAACTAACTTCAAAAGAATTTTATTTAAAAAAAAATTCCAGCGAGGTCGCTTATCTTTCGGTTTTGGGGCTAGAGATTTTCTACGGGAGCTTGAATTCTTTCAAAGCTGCTCCCTTTTTCAGCCTGCCGTTCATGAGCAGTTCTGAAAAAAAACAGTGACACTAATGGATTTTTTGACAAGGCGTTGCGGAAGGTAATTTCTTTCTTAACATATCTCCAATAAGATCTTCGTTCCATGTTTTCAAATAAGAAAATAGGAGGATCCAGTTTGTACTCCCGTGAAAGCTTGAAAATTGCCTTTCGCGATGGATTTTACTATCTATCCCGCGGCGCCATCTGTGAGCAACCTCTCATAGTTATTCCGAAATCGCGGTCATCATGTGTTAGTGCGCAGCGACGGACTACTTCCATGGCCCCGTTTCTTTCAGCCGTGTTCAAGGTTTGGGCGTGTTGGCAGAGCTGCGAGTAAATCACGCAGTCGACGTTTTCGCAAGCGCCGTGTAAAACTGTAAAATTGGTGACGCTTTTCTTTTTTTTTTTTAAATTAGCCTGTTTCTTTTTTTTCGGTGTTATGCTGCGTATTGTCTACTCAAGTCAGTGGCGTAGCCAGGAATTTTTGCGAGGGGGCAGAGGTAATATAGGGACCTTAGGTTGAGGTGGATGAAGTGTCTATGATGACTTGGGATGCCGGGGGCTGAAGTCCCATACACTGATCTCTATTGTAGTATACCGGGTGTCCCAAATAGTGGCCAGGCTCTTTAAATCGACCGCGAAATTCGGTTTCTTAACCTATCGCGCTACGATTTTGTGCAGCGTTGCCCACAGGTGGTGCATTTTATTTTTGTAAAATTTGCAAAGAGCGAATTTACCTGTGGAAAAGGCAAAAAACGAAAAAAGGGAGAGACGGGGAAAGCTGCAATGTCTTACCTTAGTAGGTCATTCTCGACGATGAAACTTTTATCGTGTTTTGCGGTAATTGGGCGCAAATATTAAAAGCAGTAGAATACCAATCTTTTTTTAAATAAATGTTTTGCGGTTGAGGGTCGATGGTTGCGACTTTGTTGGGCGTAAGCTATGATGCGGTTCAATGAGACAGGGGTTGCAAAGAGTCATGTGGAGTCGTTCGCGATCTCGAAGTCATCAAAGCTTAAAAGACGATAAGTTAGAATGCATTTACCAGGGGCGTTCGCATCGTTTCGAGCGCATGTACAAAGTACTTCTGGTGCAAGCTTTTGCTTCGAACTATAGTGAGCTAGGGCTTCTGTGACAAACTAAAATTCGGAGAGTGTCGTTCATTTGTTGAATGTGTCATTTATTTAGCGATTGAAGCAAGCGATGCCGGCACAATCGGTGCTGCTCCGGCACATTTGATTTTTTTGTTTTTTTATCGTTGTTCTTACGCTTGACAAATACCGATTCGAGCTCCAAAGACCCGATATAATGATCGCAGCACATAATTAAATACTCGCCGTCGAGAAGCTCCAATATTCCTACTTTTGTGTGTTTCTCCCATAGACGCGTGTATTGCCTGGGGTGAAGCAATGGCCGCGGGTGGTGCCACCGACGGGCTCCCGATCCGCGATCCAGCCTCCTACAGTAGAGATCAGATGGTCCCATAAGTCCCTTCCCTGGCTACGCCACTGGCTTGAGTCGGTCTTTTTTGTTTTGCATTGTATGCACCGCCGTCATCTTGTCTGCTCAGGGGTCGCGCTGTTTGATTTGAGTAGTCCTGCATGGCGCCGCAGAGGCAGTCAGCAATGTTTGTAGCAGGATGTCGGAACAAAACGAAAACAAAACCGAAAAATAACGATATTTTTAGGTGGAGCGAAAACCTAAGCGAAATGTTATTTAATATTTTGTTCCGGAGTGAAACCGAAAATATTTTCTTAAGCTTTCAACTGAAGAGGAACGTTCAGGTATTTCAGTATCTTCTGGCCCCCAGAGGAACCAAAAGATGCCCTAAATATGTTCCTCAAGAAAGAAAAAAAAAAAACCTGAGGCTGGCGCGCATTCTTATTTGACGAGTGAGCTATACGCCCACTGGACATAGCTCAAAATGCTAGATAAGGAGCCGCGCCTTCCAAGAAACCATGAATGTATTGAAATTTTGGGAAGAACGAAATTAAGGAAGCCCAATCGGAACTGTACACTTTAGCGCAAGTAGCCCTTGGTATATTATCCACACAGGTCAGCGTAGAGTAGTCATTCTCTGCGCTCAAGTTTATTTTATCGGTACAGAGGTCTCGCATTTCACCGAGTTCACTTGAGGATGCGTTGCTTCTGAGATCATGCTCAGTGCCTCGGGCCGTTCTTCCTCGCGGTGCTTTTTACCCCGATTCTTTAATTTTCTATCGTTGCAATAAGAGCAAACTTGGTATACCTTTTTAATTACTTACTTTTAGGTAAAATAAGCGTTTTGTTTCCTGTAGTTTTGGTTTTGACTTTTCTTTGCACGCGAACACGTTTTTTTTTTTTCGTTCCGGAACAGATTCTGAACGTGACTTTTTGCTATAGAACAAAACTCAAACCAGAACAAACAAAATAATTATGTTCCGACATCCTGGTTTGTAGTGGTTGAGGGCTCGGCGGATGTTTATGTTGTCTGCCAGCCAATTATGTGGCAGAAGTTCGTCACGTTGCACAAGTTATGTTTAAAGTGATTGGCCTTTTCTGGCCAGAGGTAAAGAAGGCGAATGTCTGCAGAAGCCGGAGAGCTGCGAGAGGAAGAGTTCGATTTTTCGTATGGACTTGAGCACTCCACCGCGTGTCAATGGTGTCCTAATCCCAAACTTTGTACAAATATTTAGATGTGCATAGTTTGCAAAAACTAAATTCTGCCAAATAAACCTTCGCTAACATCACCATCTGCAATCTCTCCAATTTGTCCCCGTCTCCCGCTTCATTGTTGACACCACGAAAAGAAGCATGTCTTTTGTCACACTCTGTGTGTTTCAAGCGCATGAAGAGTTCCCAACTAAAAATATTTCAAATGTCTATTGAGAACATTTCTTGAATATTCACGAAAAATTGAGAAAAGCTGCGTTGTGCAATTGAATGTGAATTTTATATTTTGAAAGGCACTTTGCTATATCGGTTTGAGTGCGCACGTTTTTGTGTACACCTGTATGAATACGCATGCTTTTGTACACGTGTGTACAAATGCGCATGTTTTCGTACATGTGTGTAGAAAGGTAAAGGTTCGGCAGCTCTCTACCTGGTCTTGAAGCGACATAAACGGCAATTTAAGAACTCTAGCCATAAATTTAATAAACAGAATCCCGACGCTTTGGCCACACAATTAACAGACCCCTTTCAAAAAGTTTGACAACAGTGAAAAAAGCTAGATCTGGCTGGGTACACTGGGCAGCAGACGTCATTCTGGCAGCATTCTGGCGGCGGCGGGCGACTGTACACGCACTAATTCTGTTTGTGTATGCCCTTACAGTTATCAACGAGGTGCCCGATACCGTCTGCACGCAGTCTGCGGCGAGGGAACCGCTGCGTCGCTCTCACGCACGGCTTTGGTTACTGTGACCCGATATCGGCGAGTTGAAGCCTGCGGCCCCACCCACGAGTCAAGCAACATCTGCGCAGAACAATCCCGTCATAAAGGCGCCGCCACGAGCACGGACCGGGCCATTCTGGCAGCAGCGGCGGCGGGCGGCAGAACACGGACTAATTCTGTTCCTGAATGCCCTTGCAGGTCGGTTGTCGTTGCTTACTTTGCTTACGACATTATTGTCTCTGTCACTGCTGCTGCCTGTGGTGTCGTGCCGGTTTTTGCCAATAGTCGTAACTCTTTAAATGGATGAGCTAATATGTCTTCAATGCCAAGAAGAGATTTCCGATGATGAGCAATCGATTTCATGTAGTGATTTTTGGATATTCGTATCACCCTGGAAGCTGTTCGGGGACCTCTGAAGCGACACTGAAGACAAAAGGCGAGTCGTATCGCAAAGCTGAAAGTGCCCCACCTGCCGAGCTTCGAAACTGAAAGGCGGCGCGTCCAATAAGCAAACACCCGATGACGGCATATGGAATGTGTTGGCGTCCATGAATTCCAAACTAGATAACCTGCTAGATCTGAAGGAAACAGTTGGAAACATTGAAGCGTCGGTCAACATGACGTCGGCACAATATGACGAAATACCGAAAACCGTCACGGAACACAACAAAGAAATTAAAATTCTCAAATCTAGAGTTGAAGAAATCAAGAAACGAGACGAAACGAGGGAACATAGCCAGTTAAAGCTGGAGCTCCATGACCTTAAATGGAGAAGTCGGAAGCTTTAATTTGGATTTCCATGGTATTCCAAAACTAAAGACGAAGATCTGATAAGCAAAGTGAACGAGGTCGCGCCAGCGCTAGAAATGCCATGAGCTGACTGGAACTGATATCACAGCAATCCAGCGACTGCCGTCAAAGCCTGACAAGATTCCAGGCATTATAGTCAGGTTTGCCTTTTAGACAACAAGGGGCGCGTGGATGGATCGTAAGAAAAGGCTGAGAGCCACTGGAAAGAAGGTGTACATTAACGAGAACTTGACAAAACAAAACCGAGAACTGCTTGTCAAGGCAAAGGACTGGGCAAAAGGAAAAGGCTTCTTGTATGTGTGGCACGAAAATGATAAAATCTTTGTTAGGCGCAAAGATCTTTGTGATCAGGAGTGATGAAGATTTGCAAAACATTCCGTCGTCGTTGTATACTGATGATGCTTAGATTCTATTTTTTTCCCCAATAAACTCATAATGGATTTTCCAATGGCAGAGAGTACTTCTTTTCAGCCACTACGTCCTGATGAATTAAGTAACGGCTGTCCTCGAGAAAGAATGTAGTTCACATTTAAAGTGTTTTCAATTAAGCGCGCAGTCCGCAGTCAACAAAAGCAGACCTTGAATTGCTTTTTGATCAATTCGGTGTTCTTTTTGATATCATAATGCTTACCGAGACCTGGCATAAAGATGACTCAGATATTTTTAGTTTACCATCCCATGATACGCATGCTTTAAATCGCAATTTAAAGCGGGGCGGAGGATTGGCCATCTTGATTAGAAAGAATGTCGACAGTGAACTACTAAGTGACTATTTTCTTATCACAAAAGACGTAGAAGCGTTGTGCTTATGTAACAATCAAAATATTTTCGCGGTTTTTTATCGCCCACTGTACGGTAGCATGTCATCCTTTTTTGCATTTCTTGAGTCTATTTTGATGTTCACAAGTAAAGTCAATCAGAACGTCATTTGTGGGGGTGATTTTAATATTTATATGTCTTCTGACAGTGTTTTAAAGGAGAAATGGAGAGTGTAGTTAGCATGTACGGATGTGTCAACACGATAGTCAATCCTACAAGAATTACCTTGCAGTCCAAAACCATTTTAGATTTGTTTATAACTAATTTTTATACAGATGGAGTGAGCAGTGGAGTTATAAGTTGTGACTTGAGTGACCATCTTCCCATTTTCTTGTGTGTTGAGCTTAATATATCTCGAAATCTAACGAAATGCCAACCTGCAGTTTTCCAAAATATTGATAAAAATAGCCTCGATGCTTTTAGACGAGACATTGCAGCTCTATATTGGAATACGGTGCTTTCGCAAGAGATGGTTCATTATGCCTATAACTTGTTTTTAGAACGATTTCTCAAGCTGTATAAACTTCACTTTCCATAGAAATCCGTAAAAAATATTAAAAAAGATTAGTAAACCGTGGGTAACGTCAAGTTTGATCAAAAAATTCGTAAGAAAGATATACTATATAAACGGTTCATTTTAGGTATAAACGGATGTTCCGCCCCATCATTCGCTGATCTGATTTCTTAGATCGCAGAGATTGGCTCTTTGAGTGTTTTGCGGGTAAGTAGACGGCCAGGCATTTTTTAGAGTGTACCCGGTATTTACGTGTGGGTGGCGCGAGAAGGGAAACATGGCTATGTTTTCAGTCATGATTTATTTTTGGGAAAATCACGGCACACTGTAGAGCAATGGAATAATACACGGCAAGCATATGACGATATCAGAAGTATGATACCTGTTGGCTGCATCGCAAGCCGACACATTTCGGACTTCTCGTCTCGCTCCCCAAATGCGGCCGTTTGGTATCTTATGGTGGCTTACGTCGTGTTTCTTGAGATTTAGGGGAACAAGTCGAAACTCATATTTACACCGAAAAATCCGTACACCGAAACTTCCGTACTTCCGGGCTTTGGGGGCAGGTTTTTTTTTTTTTTTGTTTTAAACATAACACATTTGTTTTAAAAATCCGTCAACGTTAGCACTTATGCGGTTTGTGCAGGTGAGTTATGCGGTCAGGGGGCATAGTGTAGGGGCCAATCGTAACGATCAGTCGGCTAATTAATTAAAATTCATTAATTAACTTTTTTATCAATGAAAATAGACACATGGTTCCAAGTAGAAACTTGCTGAGCGTCATCGAAAACCACTATATCAGTAATTTTCAGAAAGACTTTCAGCACTTGAGAAGCGTAGTAGTGCACTAAAGTTACCACTCGTGGAGCAGGTACAAGGCTAGCGGTTGCGGTAAGGCGCCCGCGCGATTTTTCCGTCTCTTATCTAGCCCCAGCCTTCTACCTGCTCCACTAGTGGTAACTTTAGTTCACTACTACGCTTCTCATGCGCTCATAGTCTTTCTCAAAATTACTGCTTTAGTGGTTTTCGATGACGCTGAGCAAGTTTCTAATTGGAACCATATGTCTATTTAATTACCAATCTAAAAATTTAATTAACGAATTTCACCTAATTAGTTGACTGATCGTTACGATTAGCCCCTACACTATGTCCCCCTGGCCGTATTACTCACCCGCACAAACCGCATAAGTGTAACTTTCACGCTTTTTTAAACAAATTCGCGAATTTCGCGAATCGAATCGCCTACAAGTCACCAAAAATAGGTCCCGCGAACAATTCCGGTAAAATGTAAACACATTGAAATCTACATTGAGATCCTACCGCGTCGCGAAAATTAGAACCCGCGAATTATTCCAAAATTTCAGCTTTGACCTAAATCGCGAAATATTAAGCCCGCGAATATATATATATATATATATATATATATATATATATATATATATATATATATATATATATATATATATATATATATATATATATATATATATATATATATATATATATATATATATATATATATATATATGTTTATTTATATTGTAACGAAGATGTGAGGCCGGCAGCAAATGACAATGACGCGTCCACTCAATGCAAAGCAAATTGTTGTGTGTATGTTTATACAGCCGTAGGTTAGCCTGCCTCCAGTGGGCGTCTGGTGTCTCAGCTGTAGTATAGCTGTAGATGAGCAGATAGAAAGGATTTTATGGAAGCCGGGCCGTGCGCGCGGAGCTAGGCTCGTGATGGTAAGACACGCCACTGCCGGGTGCCCCAGCGTCGTCGTCGTCTCCGTCATATTTCCCTCCTTTAAAGGGATAGTGAACCGAAATTTGGATTTCAGAAAAACAATGCAGGAGCTATAGGCGGGACGCTACAATCCCTACAACACTACTCGTAAGGCGGTATCTCGAATGGACGGCCGTATTTTGAGAAAAAGAGGTCGAGATTGAACGAGGCCGACGAGGCGCGTGACGTCAAGATACACAGTTTCCTCCTCACTTCGCTTCGCTCCCTCAAGGCGGCGAGGCGGAGAAGACGCGAGGCCGTTCTCTCTCCTTCTCGGAGAAACAGGACGTCAACAAACCTGTCAAATGCGCCTCCTTTTCTTGAAAAATACGGTCATCCGTTCGAGATATCGCTGTGTGAGTGATGTTTTGGTGTTTGTAGCATCCCGTTGCACGCTTTTGCCGCGTGTTTTGTGGAATCCAGATTTCGGTTCAGCATCCCTTTAAAGACCCCAGGCTAGCGGTTGACTGCACTGCCTAAATTTCTCATCTACCGCGAGTGACTCGATCGTCGCAACTTTGAAATGGCTGACCAACTACACGCTGTATAAATATCCCCACAACCCCAATTATTATTGTCCATCGCTGCATGTGTTTAGTACTTTACTCGTCGCGGTCTTGTTTCTCGCTGCGTTTGGGCACTTTAATCACGTAGGCGATTTGGCAAGCGAAAAAATTTGGCGATCAGCGACGGTCTGGGCCGTCGCTGGGGCGGATTGCTTGCTGTTGTTCCTCGCACCGCTTGCTTGCAGTTGATTCCTACTTCGCTCGTCGTCCGGGAGTCGCTCGCCTGCGGTCTTTGGCGCTGCGACTCGTCAGCGGTCACTCAGAAAAATATCGCGTTTGATGATGGATGCATCGGAATGAGTTACAGCCAGGGTTGTAAAGTACCTAGGTACAAATAACTGGAAATCGGTAACTAGGTAGTACTTTTGTTGTACCTAAAGTACAAACCTAGGTACTTTCATTTCTCGGTATCTGTATCTCTATCTTAGGTACATTTTCCAGTAACTTGTAATGAAGTGAAGTTACTTTTGCGTTTACTTTTCTACTCACTTCGTCAAAATGGTAGACACTACAAATCTTGAAGTATTAACACACTATCATGTGTCGTGATTAACTTTGAGTTGGGTACGACCTGGTAGGCTAGGCACTGACCTGATCGAACGACGTTTTAGCGAACGAAGCCCCGCCCATGATGTTTCATCGAACGACACTTTAGCGAATGGCGGTGTTCGTTTGAGCGAACGGTGGATTAGCCACGCCGTTCTAGCGACAAAAATTTATCGAATCGCTTCTGAACTCCGTTTAGGGAAAATAGCGACCTGCTTCCTTCATCTCAAACCGAAATCGACTTCATTGCGTGTTTAAAGCTCCTCTGCCAGCTATACATGCCTTGCACCTACGTCATTAAAATTGCATGCTGGGAGGGCCGTCGCCATTACGCCGTACCAAATCGTCATCGCTGCATTGGAAGTTCCCCGGAGTTACCGTCAGTTTGCCTCGCTGAGCGAAGGTTTCGCTACGTAGAATGGTTGCATGTGCGGTTATTAATTGTGCAAACACGACTAAGAGCAACAAGCGTCATGATCGTAACACCGTGAGTGATGCGAGATTTTTCAAAGTACCGAAGGTGATCTCCGCTCAGTGTCGGCGGACGCACGAACTGTCAAAGAAGCGAAGGAGCATGTGGCTTGCGAAGATTAACAGGGCCGACCTGGTCGCGAACGTGAACACACAGGTGTGCAGTGAGCACTTTGTTACAGGTAAGAAATGCTTCTTGTCGTTCTCCGTTTTCGGGACGCGTTCACTCGGTTTCTGTCGCAAAATTGAATGTAAAACTCGACGCAGCATTGTCTGCTGCGCCGAGTTTCGCGAACGTGAGCGCGTCAGCGAATGGCGTTTTTTCTTTGTTTTACAGGAGCTCCTTCTAAGTTGTTCGATGACACGAACCCTGACTGGGCGCCGAGTTTGAAGCTCGGTTACACGGACGAAGGAGATCGCTCAGCCTCGTCATCGCATGTCGTGTCCACGCCGACGCGAAGTTTGTAGGGATCCTTGCCGTCGCAAAGTTCCACCGGTTCCACCTTCTTCGCGTATTTCGCTCTCGTAGGCCCAGCGAGGCGGCGTCGAATGTCGTGTCCACGCCGACGTGAAGTTTGTAGGGATCCTCGCCGTCTCAAAGTTCCACCTTCTTCGCGTATGTCGCTCTCGTAGGCCCAACGAGCTCGTCGAAGTAATCTCCGCAGAGCGGCTACGTCCGCTCCTCCGGCGACGGCATATTTAGCCCGTAGGCGCTGGTAAAAATAGATTAAAACGATTTGTTTACAAATTGTGCAAAAAACAACAAACACAAGAAGAAAAAAAACGCTACGCTCTCAAACTGCGTAAACACGTCACGGTCGGACGAAACACGCCGTCGACTACGCTTGTAGGTTCTCCGGTCCTCCGGTGGTACGGAGCAATGGCGATCGGGGGCGGGGCATCGCGGCGTGACGTCAGGCGCAAGGCATGTATACAAGGGAGGAGATGAAAGATGGGCGCAATTTCTATTGCCTGTATCTATAGTCCTGGTGGTGGCTCTCTTCTGCCATAAATACAATATAAAATATAATTGAAAATAAATTATAATTACAATCATAAAGCAACGTAACATCGCGTATAGAATTCAATTATGCAAGCAAAACAAACAAATTAGTCGTTAGTTGTTTATACAGCAGGAGTTTAGTCTGCCAGAACATGGCGACATTGTTACCCACTGTAGATAAGCAATTTAGCCAGTGCGGTACAACCGCTAGCCTGGGGTCTTTAACGTGCACCACGCAGTAGTGATACACGACCGCACGCCGGTACGATGCTCATCCAGATCGAAACGGGCAGGGGTGGGGCTTGAACCCAGGATCCCTGGGTTCTGCAGCGCGAGCTTTCGCTCCACGTGCTCCGAGCTGGTGTGCGCTAGCCCACTCGGCCACCGATCCTTTTTTTTTTCTTTATTACATGGAAGAATAAACGATAGGATCACAACGTTGTCGTTCAAGGTTCACTCTACACAATCATAGTACACATGTTAAAACTCTTTGATGTCTTGAAGACTGTTAAACAGAGGCAGCCAGTCAGGAACTACTGTTTGAATATCATACACGCTTTTGACACGGATTACAAGCTCAATGAAATGTAGGCGTACAGTTTTTGGGTGCAAATTCTCATTCCTTATGTCGAGGCGGGACTTCCACATGCTATACAATGCTAGGAGCATTACAATGTCATACGGGAAGTTATCTCTAGATGATACTGGTAGGAAACGAATTGAATAGGGTGTAATATCAATATCCTTTTTTACAGTGCGCTGCAGAACATCCCAGAAGAAAATGGCATCCCAACAGTGAATAAAAATATGTTCAATGGTTTCAGGCGTTTTACATAATGTACAGTTTGTTGACCACGGGACGAATATTCCTTTCTCTTGTAGCCACACTTTGGTGGGTAACACTGAACAATGTAATTTGAAAAAGAAAGTTTTTGCTGCAGGGGGATGGACATCTTCTTTACCCGGCGCAGTATATCGTGTTGGGAAACGTCGCTAAACATTGAGCGGTAAATGGGAATTGGAAATAGGATATTCACAAGATCTCTTGTCAACTTTTTACGTGAAACAGACATTAAATATTCTCTTGAAAACCTTACTGATAAAAACTGAAAAGCATCGACTAGTTCTCTAAGATATCCTACTAACAAACAGGTTTGGTCTCCCACGGAGGACACAATAAAGTCAGGTAGAGAACATGCCAGTCTATTCTGAATGACTTCACGAAGAAAAGGGTGCTCCTGGTCTCTTAGGAAAAGAAAACGTGAAACCAACTGACGTATAAATAAATGGGGAAGGCCGAGTCCACCATCTGATACACGACGGAACAAATTGTCGCGACGCATGGGTTCCCAAGTGGACTTCCATACTAAAACAGCAAAAACCCTGTGCAATTTTTGAATACTGTTCCGGGTACAGTGCAGTACCTGCAAGACATACCATACTTTAGCCGCCAAAAATATATTACAGATGCTGGAAAGTGCAAACACTGACAAATTCTTCTGTGACCAGTTATTGGCTCGACGTTTCAATTCAGTTGCAACTCCGGACCAGTATGACGTGCTGTTTCTGTAGTGCTTCAATGACACCCCTAGGTAGTTGCACGGAGTGCAGCTCCAATCTAGGCCTTCGTATTGCTTGGGCGTCGTTGCCCAGGCTCCATGCCAGAATCCTAAACACTTTTCTAGATTTACTGATGCTCCAGTGGCCTCACAAAAGCTGCGAGTGAGACCTATGGCATTGGTCACGCTTTTCTTGTCATTACAAAAATATGCGACATCATCCACATACGCTAGAACTTTAATTTCAGTGTTGCTCAAAGTAAAGCCTTGTATTTTTCTACTTCTTATTATGCTTTGGCACAAAGGTTCTAGATATAGAGTGAAAAGTAATGGAGATAATGGACAGCCCTGTCGAACTGAAGAACAAATTGGAATGCTTGCTGTAACTTTGTTATTTATAATTAAGCGTGTGCAACAGTTTGTGTACGACATTTTAACGCCATGAAATATCATATCACCAACACCAATGTGCGACAGAATCATAAAAAGAACATTATGGCTAACACGGTCGAATGCTTTCGCGAGATCGACTTGCAGCATCGCTACCTGAGAGCTGCTGTTGGTAACACACTCTAATACGCTTCTGGCAATATGAATATTTGTCTGAATGGACCTTCCACGAATCCCACACGTCTGGTGATCCCCTACTAAATCGCAAATGACGCGCTGCAATCTATTTGTCAGTATTTTAGCAAATATCTTATAGTCCACATTGCATAATGTGATTGGTCGATAGCCAGTCACCTGTGAAAGTTTGTTTTGGTCATCTGTCTTTGGAATAAGAATAGTGTGTGTGTGCAGAAAGGAGGGCGGAAGACTTTTGTTTCTGTAGGCCTCTTGAAAAATCTCCTGTAAGATGGGACATAAAGTGTTTTTGCGAAGTTTATAAAATTCTGCAGTAATACCATCCGGTCCTGGGGTTTTGTTTGTTGGAAGGGTATCCACAGCGTTTTCTACCTCAGCTAAACTGATCGGTTCTTCCAATTCTTTTGTGTGTTCTTCATCTAACTGGGGAAGCAATGATACAAGTTCCTTTAGATATTCTGTATCTGTGGAGGCAATCTTTGTTCCGAATACCTTTTTGTAATGTTCAAAAAGACTTCGGCTATAGCTTCGCTATCTGTAATAATCATGTTGTTTTGCCTTATCTCTTGAATTTCTTTAGTCATCGCATACCTTTTCTCCTCCCCTATTACCTTTTTTGTTGGCTGTTCTCCCAAAAAATATTTTACAGCACGAGAACGTATAACAGCGCCTTGATAACGCTCTTGATGAAATTTATCGAGCTCAGCTTTTATGCGGATAATATCTTCCAAACCCTGTCCAGTGTTTTGACATTCAAGTTGAACCAAGGCACGGAAATTACTTATCAACGTCCTCTCGGTCTCAGACTTTTGGAATTTTATAACACTAGCTCTCTCGATTGCTATCTGTTTTAATTCTTGTTTAAAAATCTCCCATTTAACAGATATATGCTCAGTTGTTCTTCCTACTTGCTCAAAAATATCGGTCACAGCTGCGACAAAGTTTTCATCTTTTAACAGTTGATTATTAAGTTTCCATACTTTCCAGTTTATACTCTTTTTTTCGTTTCCTTCCAATTATTATTGATACCATGCAATGGTCTGTGAAAAAAACTGGATCTACGGCATAACCATTTAAATTGTCAATAAGGTCTACTGAGCAGTAAATTCTATCAAGTCTTGCATGTGATGTGTTTTGAAAATGGATATATAGTAAGTGTTTTTCTTTTAGCTGAAATGACGCAACATCAAAAATATTAGACTCGTCCACAATGTCCTGTAGCAGTCGTTCACTTTTGTCAATTCGAAGTTTGTATGGCGCTCTGTCTGCTCCGTCGCAAACGCAGTTGAAGTCTCCAAGCACAACTACCATTCTATCACAAAGTAAATAAGGTCGCAGGTGATCAAAAAAAGTTACTCTAGCATTCACCTCATTCGGCGCGTAAACGCATACCACTCTCCACATTATGTCGGAAACTCGGAAGTCGCACATAATGAAGCGCCCGCAAAGGTCTGTCGTGACAGCTAAATCAGACAAATGAAAAGACTTTCTAATAAACAATAAACATCCCGCGGAGAGACCTACAGCATGGCTAACGCACACCTCGTAGTCATACAGGAAATGTTGTATGGCCTGTTCTACCTGTTCTACCGTTGACAGTTTTGTTTCCTGTACGGCTAGAAAGTCTACGTCCTTGTCTTCAAGTAGACGTTTCAAATGATATTGTTTCTTTCGGGAGTTAAATCCTCTTACATTTAGGGTAACAATACGAAGGCTATCAGTTAAAGGTAATGGAAGGGGAGGAGGGGAGTGAGGATGGGATAGAGGGGAGGGAGGTGGAAGGGCAAGGGAAGGGGGTAGGGTGGGGTTTGTTCAGGTACTCTAGTGTGCAAGGGAGGTTTTTCGCTTACTCGCGATGGTGTCAGGCGGGTGTTTTTTCCTCTTGGTGTCACTATTGTCCTTGCACGTGCTGGGGCTCAGGTCCATTGCTGACGGGTCACTTTTGTTGTCAAACGTTGTAAGTCCGTCTGCAGACGCCGCTGACTGTTTCGGTGCCTCCGTTTCCGGTGTTGACAAGGTGTCCTTGATCGGTCCTTCCTGGGAAGCTTCTTTTACGGCTGCTGTCGTTGTTGTGTCTTGGAGTATCTCCGAAGCTTCTTTTTCACCTTGCGTTTCGCTCTCGCCGGAACTCTGAGGCAGTGCCTCTCTGGGCTGCGCTTGAGTGGAGGGAACATCTCCGCTAGCATCCACGACCTCTGAGATGTCCATCAAAAGTTCCGGGTTGGCGTCATGGTCGTTGCCAGAACCTCGTACTACGGTTGCATAACTTGAAAAGCACTCATCACTTTCATGCCCAAATCGATTACAACGCGCGCATTTTGGCGTACGGCACTGTCGTCGAATATGACCGACCTTCTTGCATCGTAGACACAAGGGTGGTCGTCCTGACATCACCAGAAGGGACTGTATGCCGTAAACCTTCAGTAGGTGAGGGATGTCTTCCGACGTCACGGTGTCGTGCAGTGTCAGGCAGACCTCCCTGTTCAGCGTCTCCATGTTCTCCATTCCTGGCACGCGCCACTTTTCTCGCGCCATGCTTCGAACCGTGCCGAACGGTGCTAAGGCTTCAACGACCTTTTTATCTTCCAAGTATGACGGTAGCCAGAGTAGCTTGAGCTTCACATCCTTTGAGTTCGGGTCGATGATTAAACACTTTTTCCCTTTCACGCTGAGTTCTTTCGCGGTTATCAACTTTTCCGTGGCGTCCGGACTAGCCAGCGTCGCCATCCACACATGGCTCATCTGAAACTGTCCGAGAGACACCACTTGGTTCAGATCGATGACTCCTCTAAGTCCATCGCGAAAGTCAACTGCACGGTAGGGCCGACCCGTGAGGTCAGCGTGGAGGAAGACCGAGTTTACGCACAAGGCTCCAGGTGGAAAACGTGGAAGTATAATCTTGTACTCATCTTGGCCGGTTGCCGGAACAGGAACGTTTCTTGGGGCCACGGGTGCCGCTGCAGTGTTCTCCGAGTACATCTTGTGATTTTCGTTACCAGTATAAGAAGTAGAGGTAGAAGGGTTTCCTCGGCCTGAGGCCGATTGTTGATTTTCAACGGAGAACATGAAAGCACGACCGTTCGA
>JAZHYW010012751.1:0-74083 GCA_037355805.1 Ixodes ricinus | reverse complement strand
AGTGCCATATTTGAAGCTTCTTCAAAAACTGCAAATGATAATAAAAAACCTCACTAATTAATTGAATTGCTGATTACCTAAAATATAGATATTTGTTTGTTTCATATGGGGATGTTTATTCTATCAACGTCTCGGTTGACTCTGGTGTCCCGCATGGTTCGGTTTTAAAATCTTGTTTTTCCCCTTATTAATCACATTGTTGACCATATTCCCGTTAAGATTTGCCTTTATGTTGATAATTGCGTTTTGTTTTTGATGCAACAAATCAGTTCCGTAGATGATCACGCCATGCTAAATGACTCATTTTTATCATTTCTTAATTGGAGCCCGAAATGGCAGATGGAAATTACCTTTGAAAAATTTGTGTTCATGACGTTCACTAACAAGAAGACACCGTCTGTTTTTAGTTATGGTGCAGGTATTAGATTTTTGCGCCAGTTGTGCGAATATAAGTAGTTGAGAATTTTACTTACTCCAAGTCTCAAACGGTACAGGCACATTAATTCAATTTGCACTCGCGCTTTGCGAAGATTGGGTTATGTTAAAAGAACTTTACGATCTTCAACTAGGGAAGTTAAAATAACCTCGTACAAGACCCTATTGGTACCGATTTTATAATGTGGCTGTGTGGTGTAGGACCCGTATTTAAACGCAGATATCGAGCTCCTCGACACAATACAAGCTAAGGTGACAAGATTTATTTTTAATCGAAAGTATCGTACATTTTCTCCTACATCGTCAATGCCAGACATATGACTTGAAGCCTCAGGTTTCAGACGTATTGTAGAATGACTAAAGCTGCTACACAAAATAGTGAATAAGAACTACGTAGTTATTCGGGAAAAAATATTGCTCTCATTACTCTATCACGTACTCGCAGCTTCCATCCTCTAAATATTGTACCGTATACATGTCACTTCAGTAGTTTTAAATATTCCTTTTTTTTTCCCGAGGACTATCGATACTTGGAACAACATTGATCGAGCTATTTATTCACTTACACTTGATAAATGTATATGAGAAGTGCACTAGGTTATTGTTGGTATCTGTTGTTTTTTTAACAATTTCTAACCGTTAACAATGTGTTTTTTGTTTATAGGGATCGTTCTTTGTATATTTTTGAGTTGTATTGACATGCAATGGATGTATTTTTTTTTTCATTCCTGCAATGGCCTTATTTAAGGTAGCAGCTAGTTTAAAATAAATATAAATAAAACAAATAAATTAAGTGAAGCGCTTTAAGAAATCGATAGCTTTCTTAAAGGGAAGCGGAAGCGGTTCTGTATTTGAGTAAAATAACTTAAATCATCTTCATTTGACCTCCAAAAACTTGAATATCAAGATTTGTTTTTTTTTTGTTTTTTTTTGCACGGAGGTTGCAGGAATTATTTTCAAAGTATCGCTGAAGCTCCTTCTTTCCAGAGTGTTACGCCATAAAATGAGTTTTCGAAATTTCTGCCCTCGCGCATCTTTAGCGCCTGTGAAAGCTATGCACGCGCACTCTTGCTATTTTCAAAAATCGTGAGAAAAAGACTTCACGACTGGTGTCAGTGCGGGGGAATATACCTGGCGAGCTTGCAGTTGCACTCGCTGCCCAAAGGAGGGCTTGGCGGCCCAAAGATAATTTTATGACGTAACGACTGGTCGGTTGTTTTTCGTGTTTTCTCTCGTTTAGTTACAGCTTCGGGGAAAACGAACGTGATATTCAGATTCAGGAGATAAACATACTCTAGAATTCATGTTTAACCCTTTTTTCTTCAAGAACCTTTGCAGCTTCCCGTTAAGGAAACTCTGCACAGACCTTGCTTGCTCGTATTGGTGTTGGTCACACCGTAGCAAGGCCATGGGAGAAAGTGTCAGCAACCGAGCGTAGGCGCAACTAAAGGTTTGATGTCAAAGCTCGCGCGACCAATGGCGTTTCGCCGCTCGAAGAAAAGGAGGGGGGGGACTCTGTAGTAGCTTTCTTTCACCTTCATGGAATTTGACGAAACTTCTAAGCCAGGCGATTTTTTATTATATTCACGTTTTATTTAGCGTCATTCACGAATGTGACTGACGCGAAATTATTGGAAGATAACCTTTTGCTACTTCCTGTTTTTGTGTTTTTGGAGCCGCAATTTTGAGATTATGCCCGCATTGCCATCTGTGACGTGTTTGCCTTCGTAAGCGCAAGTTGAACGAGCTTTGGCAGTTCGTGAATCTTTCATGACTCCCTTCGCGAGAATGGATGAATTCCGAAACGAGACGCGTCATCTTTAGAACCGTCATCAATCTAGCCGTGTGTGCGAACGTAGTATACAGGAGAGAGATGAAGCGGAAAGCAAGCCCAGAAATTTGGAACGAGGCTGAGACGGATTGTCGGATACCGTTGGTTCGTTCATCGTTCGCGGTCATCAGACTCCGAGGCCTTAACGTTTCCATTTGGGAACTGGTTGAGTGAGCTTCATTCACAATGGGTTCCCTTTGGCAGATAACGCGAGGTTCCCGTGGAAGTGTCGGATAGGACGAATTCCTTCCAGATGCATGCCGTTTGGCGGGAAAGCGCCAGCCACGCGTATCCTTGGGTGAGATTCCCTATCATTAAAGGGGCTCTCCGGAGCTTTCTGAGATCGTCTGTTTATGTTGTTATCTTGAGTAGTAGGTGCAAGTTAATATGTATACAAAGTTTTAGATTACAAAACCGTTTATTAAGCAGATGGCAGTAGAAATATATCGGAACTATTTTCTCTTGGAAGACAATTGCCCATTCCCTGCCCATCGCTAAAACTTGACCAATAGAAATGCTGCATCTCGCGGTGAATGCGAACGTTATTATTGCAACACTTTTTAAGCTTGTTATAAATTAGTTTGAGAAAAACGTAAACTGATTGTGGTGCGGGAAACATAGTTCGCAATTATCGTTCCACAACCAGCGAACTATGTTTTCTCCCCGCAAGCTTGTTGCTAGGGGGTGATGCATCGGCGCGTCGGCTCGTCTGCTTCCCGGGGTATGTGCAGGCGTGCGTTTGCGACGTCGCGCATCGGGGTCGAATCATACGAAATGGCTTCCACGTCCGCTGTCCGTTTCAGGATTTCAAGCTCCAGAGACGTCAGGTCCGAAAGGTCCATAGCGCGACGGTGCGGTGCGACGAACGACGACTGCCGAGCACCAAGTCCGGGCTCCTTGACGACGGTCCGCGCGTGTTTGAGAGATTCCTCCGCGGGTTGGCGGTCGGCCGCGTTGGTGACGCGCAGTGACGCCGGAATCGTTC
The DNA here is from genome assembly GCA_037355805.1 of Ixodes ricinus. NCBI lineage: Eukaryota > Metazoa > Arthropoda > Arachnida > Ixodida > Ixodidae > Ixodes > Ixodes ricinus. The sequence goes on along the minus strand of JAZHYW010012751.1, from coordinate 70,832 downwards.
GCTTGCTATTGGCTGACGCATAAAGAGATGCCCCTCCCATTTTCCGGGGTCATCTCAGAAAGGGGGCGTGCCGGGGACTTTGATAGCAGTTTTGATAGGGAAATCCGCCGCGCATGACCGTAAATTTATGATTTTTAGGATCCTTAGGGCCCGTAGATGGAGTTACCGCCATAAATAGACCATCGCAGAACGCTCCGGAGGGCACCTTTAACTTGGTCCACACACACCTTGTAGCCCGTTTTGTACACATTACTCGAAAACAAATATATGAATCGAGTACGATTACAATTGCTCTTGGTTAAAAAGTATTTATTTAGACTACTTGATTACTTGAGAATAATATTAATTGGCCATTACTTGATACGTTAAATCGTGACTTTGTGGATTACTTCATATTTTCAAAACTACAGAATTTTCTGCCGGTTTGAAAACGTGGGTTATTTCGTACTGTTAATTATTGGATTAGAATCACCGAATTATAAACTATTTATCTTCTTAATCCACCTATTTTAGTAAACCATTCGGCTGTCAAAGACTTGGTTCGAAGATTCCTTAGGAGGAAATTTGTAAGAACTCAAAGGGCGCCATTAGAAAGGGGAAGGGAAAAATGATAACAGCTACAAGTGATTTTTGGTACTTCTAAAAGTAATCAAATTACCGTTGTGATTACCTTCTAATAAAACTAAATAAATAATTACAATATTGCTCCAAGAAGTTATAGATTACAAGTAATTTCATTGCTTGTGATGAATACCCTGCAAGTCTGTAGCATATGCGTAGGACTTGGGTAGTATGGGGTTGATTGTGTGAATTCTTTTTTTTTTCCGACACGAGGGTCAGTAAATAGTACACAAGTGCAAGTTGCACTAGTGAAAAACGCAGCTTGCTGGGGTTAGGTGAAGATGTGAATGCTGCAGTGCTGAGGAAAATATTACGGAGAACAACGAACGGGAGTCAATTTTATTTACGTTAAGATTATCCGCACAAAAAAAAAGTTCCGACAAATTTTTTTTTTTTGGATTGCGTTAAATGATTAGCTATGGTTAGCCCCCGCACAGCAAACTGAGACAAACACCCTAGGCTAAAACTTTTATCTTCCTCTTTGATGTTTCCTCTTCCTTCTCCCTCTTACATTGCCAGTATTGGACGAGAAAGAGAGAGAGAGAGAACAGAAAAGCGGTCAAAGCAAACAGGTCGAAATACTCCAACAAGCTGTGTAATGGTTTTATATAGGTATATGGCTGCCTATACGCCACTCATTGTACGAACTCTCGCTTTCTATGGGCTCAAAGGGGAAGGGACCTGCAATTGATTAGAATAAGTAAAAATATACTGGCAATATAATTGATTAGAACCAACAGCATTGTTCTTGTTTTTCTTTCTGTTTCTGTCAGTGTGAGAGCCTTGTTTCTATGAGCATTTGCTCGAGAAGACGGAAGTTTATTTGATATGGCGTGTGGGCTGCTGCCTTAATTTGGAATCCGATTGCTCTAACCCAACGAGACCACCTTCAAACAGCCTCATTCGCTCGCATTATTATCGGGTGAGGGCGGAACGCTAATTTTACGCTTATAGCCTCGAGTAAGCCGGATCTGATCTTGATAGGTAATGCGTTCTAACCGAAAAAAAAACAAAAACCTTTGCTCGCAGTTAAAATAAATATATATATATACGTATATATATTTGGGACCAGCTCCTCGCGAGCTCGACCTGTTCGTACTCACCAAGAAATTTAGAGGGTCTACTTTCCCACGAAACACTTGGGGATGCCAATCGCTGCCATCTACGGACGGAGCTCGGCGGACGACGGAGCTGATAATATGTTTATACCTATAAAAGAATAGGCTGCACCTTGGCACTGAGCGCTGACCTTTCACCATGCTCAGTACCACAGTGCAAAGTTGCTTTATAGGTCGGAAAATATTTCACATCCCCGCCATTCGCCGAGCTCCCTCTATTATTTTTTTTAGAGGGATATCTATACTTGGTTTCAACTTACCGTATTTACTCGAGTAATAGCCGCACTATTCAGGGTCAAGGCCCTTGCGTCTACTTCTCCCACAGAACACATATACAGCCAATCATAGCGTTGCGAATAAATAACACAGCGAATAACCAGATCGAGAACACAATTCTCCATACAAATGCAATATTCACAGATGGTACTTCGCGCTAAGACTTTATCTCTATCCTGTAAACAGCTGGAATCGTGCTGCCGATCGCGGTGATTGGCAATCTGCGTGCTTCGCGGAAAAGCGAATCCTCAGGTTTTCCTGTGCATAAACGTATGGCTATTACTCGAGTAAGTACGGTCAGTACAGACGTAGCTCGACGGACGCTACGAGCTGATGGTACCAATCAGAGAGCGTCAAAAGCGCACCATCATGACATTCTTCGTGTGCACGTGTTCGATCATCGCTGAACCAATCGTAAACGCACAAAAAGCATAGCGACTTGTGCTTTTGACGCTGCTTTATTCGTCCCATTACCTCGTAGCGTGGGCTGCGTCTGGACTTAAGCTGAAACGAAGCATAGTCACCTTATAATTAAGTAACACCTCGCGCACTTGAAATGCTACCACTGCCACTGCATGGGTTAGGGAAAGAAACTCTTTTCCGCTTTTCTGAATTTTTGCTTTAAACCGCCTTTATAAACATATTAATGCACTTTCTACAGAATTAATATAGAAAATATATGTATAGAGGCGCGATAAGTTAAGACACCGGTTTATGCTGTCTGTTTACAAAAGTGCGTTCAATCCATTTCGTCCACGTTGAAGATATTCTAGAGAAAATGTGTCCACTTTTATGTCCACTGTTTTAGCCTTTTGGGTGTTTTTGTGTGTAGACTTTGTATAGAATGTTGTGTATAGAGATTTGTGTAGACATTCTTTAGAAAACAGATAAGGATTCCGAGCAACGCTTAACTGCCCTTTTAAACAACAATAAGACAGTTCTTTGCGAGAGAAAAAAAGACATTCGGAACATTCATTTTAGGTCTCTCAAAATACATCCATGGAAACGTGCAATCGCCACTTGCCGGGAGCACTTTTGCAAACATCACGAATGCACACGCCACGGAGCACTCACAACACTAATAATTCAGTGATGTTAACGGCTCCGCCTCTGTATACACCCTACACTTGAAAGGTATTATTTGAACGAGGACTACCCCAGAAAATCAAAAGACTACAAGTACGTTGCTTATTATTTTTTTTCGTCAATAAAGTATACAAAATGTGCTTTAAAATGGTCGGTGAACTTTATCACCAACTATAAAGCAATGCAGTAGGTGATACTGTTTTTGACTGCAGGTCGAAAAAAGTGGCCTCCCCAAGTAAGATTCAGCTGGATGTGATGTCGCTTCTCCGCATTGCATATATTATTCTATCGAATCGTAGTCTATGGAAATTCTATAGAAATACGGTGACATAACAAAATCTATTTGAGACGTGGCGATATGAAATTCTATAGCATATCTATCGTCTGTACTCTATAGACTTCGGTTGAAAGAAAGTATTTACAAAGTCTATTTAAAATTGTCGATGCGACGTGACTGGATAGGAAGTTGGCAGGAGGTCGAGCAAATGGACCCTTTCGAGAAGCGTTCTGCGCACGCTGCAGAGCGCACCGATGCCAAGCGGCGAGAAGTTGAGACCGAAAATCGAGGAAATTCGGAAGGAAGGCTGTAAAGATCAGCCCGAGTAGCAAACGTGAGTGCGGCACACATATAGTGTGTTACGCAAAAAAAGAAAGCGGACGGAAAGAGTAACGCGACGTTTAAGTGGACGCCACGGATGCCCCACTCGGACGGCGCGCTGGGCACGCCCCGCTGCTCAGAGAACGAAGAAACTGGCTAGCGTAGCTCCCATTATCGATTGGTGGCGCTGGGTGAGGTCCCTTCACTCGATTTTTAGTTCGTGCAGCCACCGCCTGGTGCCGTCGGTATAATGAGAAAAAGGTCCATTGTGTATGCGGAGCAGAGTTCGTCTGCTCGCGGAGTGCAGGTTCGTCTGCTTCTTTGCAGAAATCGTGGTGAAGTCAGAACGCCGAGCTCTGATTGGCTTTGATTGTAGTACAGTGGCAGGACCTGAAGGCAACTTTACTTTGAGGTCTACCCACTATCCTTCAATCAGAGCCAAATCAGAGACTCGGCTTTCCTGACGTCACCCTAATTCCTGCCAGAGAAGCGGACATGAACTTGCGGTCCGCATAAAATTTCCATGGCGTGCCTGAAATCTCTTTTTGTAAGGAGGGTATTGATGGGCTCCGGATTTTAACACTTCGCTTAGTTATTAGCCTAAAAAGTGTTTTTTTTTTTAAATCAAAGCAATGGATTTGTTAAAAAAATAACTTCCCATTTCAACAAAAAAAAAAAAGTAAGTGATTGCTTTTTATGGCTAACCGCGTCGGGCGCTGTACATGCGTGAGCCAAATTGTCGATATGCGTCGAGTCAGTCGACGGATCGCCGCATGCGCAACTACGAGCGTGTCGTGCACTGCTATCGCTAATGGAGCGTTTAGCGCACCCAGCGCCGCGTAGCAAGGCGGGACTGCTCCGACTTGGGCGTGCGTCGGCTGTCGCCACGAAGCCCATCAATAAGTGCGGGAGCCCGGAAACCGCCACCTAATTAACAACTTTAATCGGCCGGTTCGCCCTAACGACTGTCTCTGTGAAGCTGCCTCCACTCGCAGCGGGAAGCGATGAGCTGGATAGCCGGCACTTCAACATCAAACACATTACAACGTTTTTTGTTGTTGATTTAACGTCTCGTTCAGACCGATATCTCTTTCTAGGGTGAGCATCACGTGGTGTGGGTGCAAATCGTGATAAGAAAGCGTGCTTTGCGGCGTCCATAACAGAGTGTCGAGACCGAAGTTCACTATCGGTTCGGTTCCGGTTCGGGTTCACGGATTTCGGTTCAGCTCCGGTTCAGTTCCGGGAGCGAAAAATAACGGTTCGAACCGGTTTGAACCGGTTCGAACCGGTTTGAACCGCTAAACTGAGAATATATTTTGCGCGTTCCTTTGGTAATAGGCGCTTTTTCAAGAGTAAAACGAGTAACTATATATCTTTTTATCATTTGTTGAATCCACTTTTTTTTCAGGTACCAAAAATAAATTGCGTTGTTTAATTTCCATGAAACAGTAAATGAAAAGCTAGATAAACATATATGACTAAACATCTATTTCTTTTTACCTGAGTTGCCCATATTTTACCTGAATCCAAAGGTTATCACTCTGGTGGGTCATCTAAAATGCGCTTGATTAGTAGACCTTTGCGCCGCATTATTAAAAGTCGAGTCCAGCTGTGCTCTTGTACTTAGAAATTTATTAGTCCATACAATCATGAAATGGGCACGTTCTCGCCATTAATATTCTGAAATCTAGATTATAAAATGCGTTTCCCAATATATATGATGACGATGCAACTGAGCTTAAAGCAATAATATTTTCAAAATGTCAGTAAAGTTTTCGGACGAACCCTTTCAGTCCACCTTTTATAGAAACTCTGAGCGGCAAGCACAACGCTTGCTTTCCTGACCAATATTTTCTACACTCAGCGCCGTGATGCAGGCGAATAATAATGCAGAAAAGAGTGATCTTCATATTCAGTTCGGATATGACCGAAAATAGAGCGCATTGAAGTGCACCTTTTCGACATAGCTTGGCGTTTGATGTTTGTTCTTGACAAGATGCCAGTAAATTCAATTTGTAAATAAGCATCACCCTTGCAAATTGGTTATTTGTTGTTAAATACAACAAAGTGATATTTCATAGTCTACTCGACATTACAGCTTCTTAACTGGTCACTTTCTGACGGTCTGCGTGCGCAATCGTCATAGTTCTGCCACGCGCCACTGTGTATGTACTTTGTTTTCATTCAACCCACAGACACATAAAATTGTTGTTCATCAAATAAAAGAAGCAACAGACTTCTATGTGTTTGAGAAGTTGAATATGCGTCAAGAACACAAGTTATTTAAATCAGCTTCAAAATGAAAAAAAAGTGCATAAGTTTTTACAAATTACTTATACACGTGCCTCTCGAGGATAAAAATCGTCAAAAAAGAACTTTATGGTGATAGACCCTTTATTTATGTTGCCAAGTCTTCAGGTAGTAAGAAAATATTTGTTATTGTTATCAATTAATTTAACTGTATGAAGTTCACATAACCGCTTCAGACCGACACGGGAGGACGATACTCAAAATACGCCATCTGTTGAGTCTGCGAAGCGTGCTTATTTGTTCGATGTTTGGCAGTGTGAAACACCAGGTCGCGGGGTATGCAAAAAGAACTGTGTGCTCACGTTATAGATCTGAAGGCACATGCACGAAATGTACAGAGAGAGAGATAATAAATTATATTCTTCTAAATAATGCCATACACGACGCCTTACTGCAAAAAGAACTATATAGGTATGCATGTTTTAAACGTAAACACGTTTGACGGAACTCCGTCTGGTTGGGTCAGAAAGTTGAGAAATACAGACCTTCACAAACCAAGTCCTAAACATTTAGTGACCCGACGTTTCAATAGGTCGGGCTCAATAGGTCGACAGCCGCTTAACAGTCGGCGTGTGTAAACGGACTACGGCACTTGAAGAAGAAAAAGTCAGTGAAGCAAACGACACACCATAGATAGAAAAGAAGTTGCTGCTCTCCACATGCAAATAATTGCCCTTGATAAAAAAAAGATCGGTTTTGAAACGTCGGACTTTTTACTGTTCAGGACTTGGTTGGTTATGGCGCGTATTTTCTAGTAGAAATGCGTGTAGTGATGTTCCTAATTACACATAAATATCGCAAAGAACAGACAATATATTTCTAATTTAAATCCCATTAGAACATCGGACTGCACGAGCTCGAAACTTCGCAGAATACGGTCTCGGAAAGTGATATTTGGTTTTACGGGCACTTGTTTTGTGGCCTGATTTTACAACTCCGTGCTTTATCAGTCATGCGCGCTCTAACATTTTATGAGGCTGCAGCATATCATCGCGAGACTGATATATACAGTCCACAACTTTACAATTTGGACATCCTCTTTTTCTATACCTTGTTTCAGTTTAAAGGTGCATTGCAAAGGGACGAAGAAAACCAAATGCTGCTTCGAACGGCGTGCCTATCATTGTCAAACATGAGCCTTCAGTGACGACATTGGTTTAGAACGTCGGATAATGATGACATAGAATTCTAGAGGTAGAACTGGCTAAATTGGCGCAAGGTACCCCTTCTCTGATCCTTTCAAGCACGTGACTCTCACTTATACATTTGCTTGGAACACCCGTAAATTGGTGGGGCGCTCACATCTTCAAAACTGGATGTTAATTTCCAACACTTAGGAAGACCGCGCATGGTTGTTTCACGCTCTTGTCGTTTAGGTTCTCTATTGGCTCAGACCAATAACGTCATCAACAAAAGAAAATGCGCTCAAACTTGTGAACCTCTTTCAGCTATTATGTTCAAGATACGCCAGATTTCTTGTTTATTTTATGTTTAATGTGTTGCTAGAGTCCCAGCCACCAATTCGAGCGAAAGCAATGTAAATTGAAAAAAATGGCCAGAGACGCTTTGCCTGGCCCCTTCAAGTCCAGATGCAGCCTGGGCTAGAAGCAAACACTAAGATTTTTTCTAGGTACAAAGATAAAGTGTCGCGAGAATTACACGAGGCATATGAAATTAGGAGAGAGAAGAAATGTATAAGTGACACGTCCCTATCTGTATCTACGAATGAGTTTGAATTTTGGAAACGCGGGCTGAGCAGACAGGGTAAACAGGTTTCTTTTTTTGGTTATATAACGTGTGAAGTTTCAATAAACTGCAGTTGAGATGTGCGCCTTGTCCTGTTTCCCTTCGTTTGCGTCTGTATTTTTTCAGCGCTTCTTGTTTGCAATGAACCAACTGGCCCAAATCTCCACTTTACTATGCCACAAGCACGAGCCTCTGGTCCCGACCACTTGCACTGTAGGAGCGCGCGTGCTTGGACGCTGAAAGCCCGGAGCTCGCTTTTTTAGTTTTTGATACGCTTTCACTTAAAGTGAACCGAAGTATTGTGTTGAGAACATCACATTTGAACAGAAAACTGAACTGTTTAACATAGTTTGCACGTGACATCATCGCACTATATGCGAGTGGTCAGAGATTTCGTTTTCCTGAGAAAATCAAATCCCAAGGTGCAAAATGCACGCTGCAGAAGGTTCGCGCTCAGTGCAACCCATGTATTCAGAAACAAAATGTATTCTTGCTTGGTGCAGCGTCGTGAGGAACGGCGCGAGCGTCTGGCACCCCGAAAACGCGCTTTCTGGCAGGAGTGATTTCGCAAACGAAGTAGTTTTGCAGGATCACACTGTCTGCTCTGTGCCGAAGATGCGGAGCAGAGAAACCTTTACAACACAATAGATTTTTACCCCCCCCCCCTTTTTTTTTTTCATTTGACGATGCTCCTTCAGGAAATACTTTTTATTCCTGAGGGATTCCCTCCTTTCTTTGGGGGTGCCAATTAGACAATTATATTTCCGTCATTTGTTAGCAGTAATTCTCCATTTCTTTTATTTCGCATCCAAAAACTGTAAAGTTTAAACAAAACTGCGAGAATTTGTGCGGCTGCCGACATTCGGCTGTCTCTCAAAAGCCGCTAGAGTCTTTGTTTTCAGGTACCCCTGCCATACACACTTGTAGTTCTATTTTTCGTCAAATTAATAAGCCATATTTAGTCTTTTCAAGGCTTCTATTCTCGTGGACAACTTTCTCAGACAGTTCAGCAACAACGAAAACATGTTTGGATACCTTAATGATGTGTACATGTAAATAGTTCATGCAACAGTTTTTGCACTTTCAGTAAATACCACTAAGAGGTAATCGCTGACGTTGATAGCTTGCAAAAACGCCCATTAGTTGTCCTCTCTGCTCAATGGCAGACGCAGAAAAAATGAATAAAAGAAACAGCTTTCCTCTCCTCAACTCGCTATTAGAACAGGCGGCAATGTGATCTGACGCTAATTGTATACCGCCAGTTTTCACCATAGTCATGCGCTAAGGTTGGCAAAGAATAAAGCATGGGTTGAGATTTAGGCTTTATTAGAGTTCGGCAATTCTCATCTTTGATTGAACACGAGCCAACACGAATGTTTGACGATGCTGATCGTCAAGAACCCGAGCACTCGGCTCAGGCTCATGAGAACCGAGTACGTCACGGTGTCGCACGACTCGCGGTGAAAAGTCGTGATGGCTAATGCCCCTGAATAAAAAAGGTAGCGACATCTTCTCGCTCCTCCTTTGACGCGCACACCTCTTATCTTTATGTTTGGCCTTTTTACACTTGCGCCTCGACTGTGGCGCCGCCTGGTTTGGACCCAGATAGCATACCGCCTTCCTATACTTGAGTCAAAGCGCAGTCAAAGGCTGAAAGACACGTAAATACATACACACAGGCTAAAAACGCACTGACACTGTCTACTATCCTCGAAGGATGTGCTCAAAGAAAGACGATGAAAGCCGTGACGTTGCCCAGTCGGTGTTATTTGATTGGCGGCATGAGCTCATAGCATGCACTGCACTCCGACAGCATAGGCATTCCTTCTCCCTCCTCCTCTGACGCTCACACCTTTTATCTTTATGTTTTGCTTTTTTACACCCTCGCGTCGGCGGTAGCGCCGCCTGGTTTGGCCCAAGATAGCAGGTGGCATTCTTTAAGATTGTCGCTACTTTTCTGTATAAATGGGCTTTGGTGATGGCATGTGAGGTCACGGTGTCAACAACGCTATACTCCGTTTCAGCTTCCGTCCGAGCGCAGCCAAAGCTACGTGTGACAGGAGCCAATCACACGCTGGCAATAGGTCACGCGATCTCGCCTGCACTTTTGTATCACTCCGCTGCGCCGCTGGCCGTACGCGCCGCCCGCGCTCGCCGAGTATTTCGTCTGCTACGGGTGTATCAACGGTATCGTCTGCTACAGGTCTAGAAAGTGCCCTTTCACGTCCTGAAATTTAGTCACAGGGGACGTCAGTACGTAGGCTGGCCGCTGGTATCTGTGTCCGAGCTTTCCACCTGTTCGGCATTTCGGCATAGTTTCGAGATGTAAGTACACATTGCAAGGTGCCCGATGACCCGGCCGTTGATGTTTCCTTGTATTGTCTGGATATACCAGGGCTCGAGGCGCAGTCCTTTGAACCAGCTTCTCGGCGTTCAATGTGACCGGCCGGTAAAGGGGTGCCCTGATTTCGCCGTGTATCAGTGAATTTTAGTGGCCCGGACGCTTTTCTTGTTTACAACGCATTCGCAGTACGACGCGGCCGGAGTCTTCTGCCGAATTTGAAAGTCGACATTCATCACGACCTCTCACGCCTGACGCCCAAACGTGCCTTTGCGAAAGGACGTTTTGAAGCGAATCGGTGAGGAAAGCAGCGAAGCACATGATTCGGCCAATATGGGAGCGATATCACACAGAAAAACCGAGCGCTGCAGCCGTGTTGCCAGCGCATGTACGTGTTTTTACCAAACCACATGCATTTACATATATTAATAAAAACATAAAGTTCATATATTTAATTCCTTTAGTTGCAAATCATTCTCAGCAGTACACATCTGGAGTATTGTACAATGTTTACGCACAAAACAGTTCTTTTAAAAAAATTACTTTTGCGGACTACTTTGTGGTGCGTAGAATGCTCTTCTCGAAATTGCGAACCGTCCCTCAGCCTTTGGCTGCGCTCGGACGGAAGCTGAAACGAAGTATAATACATCTATATTCCGTTGAAACTCAAGAAGGTAGGGCGAGGGAAAAGAAGGCCGGGGAGAAAGGAGCAGACAAAACGTTGGAGAAGACAAGGGGGAATGGACGTTCTGAATTTAAGTCGACTTGACGCGCTGAGTAATGCGACTACGCCACGGGGTCACGTGGCGTGACATTATTTGACAGCATGTCTTGAAACCATGACGTCACGTGACCACGTGACACACAATTAATCGTAGTGCCAATACAAAAGCTCCACGAAAACCCACAATTTCTTATACATTGCCATTCCATTTATGACAATTTGATCACTACATAGAAATGCCAGCTTCCAATTTTTGCTTCTCAAACGCTCATTTTGTAATAAAAAAAAATACCGTGAACCGTTTTGAACCGGTTACCGTTATATTTTTTACCGGTTCAGTTCCGGTTCAGTTCCAATATGGCGGCGAAGATTTCGGTTCGGTTCAGTTCCGGTTCGGCTAAAAATAACGGTTCTGTTCCGGTTTTCGGTTCGGTTCGGTTCCGGTTCGACACTCTGCACGTAGCCCTTCATCTTGCTCCATACCAGCTCAGGTGTATTGAACTCACAGTGGTACAGTGGTACAGAACACAGTGCCGGGTGTGTCGACCTTCTTGGAAGTTCGAGAAGTTCAGCCCTCACCATGTCAGCAGATCATGAAATTCCTTTCTTTCCCCAGTGAAAAAGACAGTTGCATGAGAAATTTATTGCGTCCAATAAACACACAGAATTGATACAAGATATATAAGAACGTATAAAAAACATATAGAAAACTTATAACAAACTTCTCACAAGTTTCTTATATGGCTTTATATGTCCTTATATATCTTATATAGTTCTCATATAGCTCTTATATGGTTGTTATGTGGTTCTCACATATTCTTATATATCTGTTATGATTCGCATGTGTTTATCGGACACAGAAGTTTCTCATACAAATGAGATTTTCCAATAGAGTGGTGAGCCATGCCTGGATGTCAGCATTCCGAGTCGTCGACATTGGTGCTTTTTCTAGAGCAACACTGTGGTAAGGCGCACTGTCTGTCACTATGATGCTTCTGAGAGAAATTTTGGGTAGGATCTGGCCTGAGAACCACCCTTCAAAGTGGGTGCCATCCATTTAGGAGTGGCAGTCCGCAGTGTTTCCTTTCTTAGCCCTGAAGAAGTCGGCAGCACCTTTGACAAAGCCTGTTTCGCTGCTCAAAGCATCCAGGAGAATCAGGTGGCCTCCTTTGCCAGAGGCGCTGCCAGACTTGTCGTCAAGCCTTTCTGGAACGCGTCCTGCGAGGACTTTAAGTCTTGTCTTGCAAGACGAATAGCTGGCTGTGTCCGGCGTTCACCCAGGTTTTAGCAAGATACACGATAGACCTGAAGAAAGAGGGTAGGAAGAAATGTGTCCACCTTATAATGTTATATGAAATTTCATGTTATTCCGATATCACAATAACGTAACATGACGTATATCATTTACTGTGTCGCTAAAGTTTTCTTGAAATCTGCTTATCTCAATTAGGACAATCTGTGAGGTGAGCAAGCTGTTCCAAATAGCTGAAAGATGACATTTGACGATTTTGAAATTATGGACAAAGCTGGAAATATGTGCGACGCGAAGACGGTGTACATGTTCCGCATAAGCAAACTCACATAGCACGATCCCTATTTGCCCTGTCTTCGCAATTCTTAGATGGCACTCAGATACCTCCTACGCCAGGCAATGACGTCGCTGCACTCGATAAGCGCCAGTCCCCGTTTTTTCTTCTCAAAAGTGAAGCCGATGTTTTTGAGCAACCTCCGCAAAGTCGTCTTCGACAGGTCGGACAGCTCGTCCTCTTCGTTGACAGCTTACAGTACGCTATCTAGAGTAGGAATCTCTCTCTCTTCTCGGAGTTCTTGCGATGCACCTTGTGGGAGCCGATGGTGAAGGACGAGGCAGAGGGCACATGACAGGCGGTTGGCGGAGAAGTCACGAGCTGGCGAGGGACAGTGCGTGCTGAGCGAGGCTGGAGCTGGGCAGGAACGGCAAAGCCGGGCTGCCTGGCCTGGCCCTTGGCGAACCCCGGAGCGGTCAACCAGCGAGGTTTGGAGGCGGATCAGTGGAAATGGCGAGCCCTGGCCATCTGGCCTAGGCCACGACGATCCCGGGGTGCTTCCGCAGCAAGACTCGGGCTCTGATAGCCCTGGAAAGCCAGCCTGCGCAGCGCTGGCGTGGGAAGTACAATCAGCAGGCCTGGACACGGACTTCGACTGCGAGCTCTGAACGACGGGCGACAACAAGGGCCTGCGGGCCCGGACCGCCAGCTCTCGGTGACGGGCAACCGGGAGGTACAGTGAACACATTCGCTGTCTTCTCGTTGCAGTGCGTAACTCCCTGGGTGACGGGCGGAGCGCATGCCGATCGGGCGGCGAATATTAGTAGAGCTACCTCCATAGAGGGAAACCCACAACCTTCAGGCGAATATCGTTGAGCGTGAACTCGTCATGCATTGACGGTCCTCGTGCTCAAAACTTTAACGTTGCGAGGTTTTCGCTTCGGGGCCTCCTTTTTGCCAGATGGACATTGCGCCTTGGACTTCACAACAGTACGGACGAGCACTCCGGTGTCGCCAATGACCGTCTCCAGGACTTCACGGACCAACTTCTCCAGGAAACGCGTTCTTGTACTCGCGCACGCATCGGCGATCACATGCTTGAACTCTTTCGCGATCTTCGCACAACGAATCTTCAAAAATATCCGAGCAGGAGGGGTACTTAAACTTGCTGCGTAAGCGCCACCTTCTCAAAACTGGCGAGGTATAAGGCAGACGCACAACACGAAAAACCGCAGCGGCCACACGGACGACAACGCAAAACAATTTAAACTAGCTTACATTAAACATGATGATTGAAAACCTGAGACGGTGGTTTGACAAACGGAAACTCGTGAAGAAGGAAGAAAAAGGGACAGAAAACATCTCAACGTCCGGGGGTGTATATAAGGCGTAGGCCGACGTTCGACGTCCGGGGAGGTTATATAAGGCGTAGAGGCAATAAACTTTTTAAGTGAGTTTGAGACGTTAGCGAGTTATAGTAGACCGTGTTTCCCGCTCCGCAAAGCCCCTCCGCTACCCGGAACTCTACAGCCAAGGCCATCGGCGCGCAGGCGCAGTGGCGATTTCTTCGTAGCGGAGGGCTAGCGGAGGGGGAAACACGGTCTACTATAACTCGCTATTGTCTGTCCCTTTTTCTTCCTACTTCACGAGTTTTCGTTTTTCAAACCACGGTCCAAGGTTTTCAATCATCATGTATAGCTCACACCAGCTCGCCTTCACTTTAACCGTTTTTTCATTAGCTTACATTATCTTTTAAATTGTGTTCTGTCGAAATCATAACGTCACTATCAGTTACTACCTCCGCAGATGCACTATATTCTACTTTTTATGTTTCTTTGCAGGAGTCGCACTATTATATGGGGATACCGTAGGCACTGTCGGCAGTGCAAACCGTAGAGCTATAGCTTTCGCTGCGTTGCACGCTATGTATGAAACGGAGTATAGACACGCAATAGACCCGGGTACCTCTGCTTATATATTATATAAAAAAAAGCCCGCAAACACATTCGTGAGCGCAAAGTCACCACGGGATCCGTGGTTCTTGTTGTACGATGCATTAGACACGCATCAGGTAAAGGTCTTCCAACTGGCAGTTTGATATATTCGACCCATGCTACAGATAAAAAAAAGCTAGGGCGTGGAGTGGCCAAAAAAACACGATTTTCGTGTAAGGCTCGTCAAATTATGAGGCGCTGGAGAAAAGCAGCCTTCTGCGTTAAGTCCTTATTTTGAACCTTTTTTGTTCGCGTGCCGCCATTGAAAGGCATACGGACAGGCCTCAGCGCGCATCTCGTATCGCTGCGCCGCAGTGTTCTTCCGCAACATAAAAGCCGTATGCTTTCATCGACGTCACCATGGCAATGAACGCCGAATAAATGGAAGCACGCACGGTACCGCCGCGTGAAGCCAGCAACAGCTGACGCCATTTTACTAACGCCGTCTGCTAGCGAAAGCCGGACGCGGTGTGTAAAGCGGGTTTCACATGCAGCGATTTTGGCCCTAGAGCGGCGCGATTTCTGCCGTCGCGGCGCTCTGGCCAGCTGCAGCGGGTGAGCGGCACGGTTCCACCAGGCTGGAACTTTTTCGCCGCGGCAGAGCGGCAGCTCGCCACTCACAACGCGGCGGGAAATTACGTGACGGAAGAAGAAACATTGCGGGAAAGCTGGCCCATATGACGGCGGCATTTTCACGCTCTTGATGCAGACGATAAGCAGAGAAAGTAGACAAGTGACTGGTTTGCGGTTACTTTTTTTCGGCGGGTTGAGCTTCTTTGCTTCAGCAGTCGCGTCGGAACCGTCCAGGAGATTATGGATGAGACGAATTGCTATCCCCTTCCTCGGAATTTGTTTTGTCAATGAATTACGCGGCTCTTTTTACTTTCCTCGCCTTAGTACCAACCATAGCACGCGCAAGAGACGCTAATCGAAAACGGCTTGTGCGAGCGCTAGTGAGAAAAAACAAAGCAAGAAGAACTGAACGACATTGACGTGTCGTTTTAAGCACAGATCGTCACACCAAGTAAGACAAAATGTATTGTGCCCAGTACAATGAACTGCTTATCAGTGAAGTGTCGAAGCGTTGGGTTCTTTGAGACAGGCAGCTCAAAGAATTAAGGAACATCTGCTTGCTGCAACTGCACATCTGCTTGCTTCAAGCAACATTGGTCATCGCAACGGCAGAAAACACTCATGCGAAATAAAACCTCGCGATGCGTGCCACCGCGCCACTAGCGGCAGCGATTTCGGCCGCGGAATCGCGGCCGAAATGATAAGATTGGCCGCGTTAGCCGGTGCGCCGCTTGCAAAGACGACGAAGATAAGAAACGTCGACGGTGATTGAGCAAGCAAGAGCACAGTGGGCCGACAGCAATGGGGGCATTTATTTGTATCAAAGGCGCGAAATAAGCAAGATAAATTTTTATTTTAATCGTAAAACGTGAAACTCTAGCTGGAGACCCCAGAGCACATACCTTTGCTGGGTCTTTCCTGTAAACTGTTTACGGAGACACGGGGTACCGCATTCAGAAAGCAGCTCCTTTTGCAAGCTAGGGGGCCCTTAAAAGGGCTGTTTAGAGAGCTACCAGAACATAAGTGACGTAACGAGCACCTGACAAGCGGTTGGCGCAAAAGTCGTCGTTATGCACGCAGGCAGGCGACGGGCTCAGCGCAGCGGATCACTCGAAGTCACCGGGGCCGTCAGAATCCTCGCCCTCCGCACTGTAGGGAACGTCCCTGTCTGCGTCGGGGCTGTAGATTTTGGAGGCCGCTGCGACGAACGACTGGAATCATCAGTGTTTACGGGCGCCTTCTCTCTCCTTCAAAACATGAACTTTGCAAGGTGACCAGCGAAATGGTGGCTCTCGCGCCTTCCAGATGGAAGATAGTTTTTGACGTGGGCCTAGGTGCCTTCCACCGTATTGGTGTGCGCACCAGTGTTGGGTGGACAAAGAGCAGCTTGTGGCTGACTGTGAGATGTGTGAAGTGAGCGTCATCTGCAAGCTTGCGATAGCCAGCTAGGGCTGGGCGTCGATAAAAAATTTGACCCGATTAATCGGCACCCTTGAACCGATTAATTAATCGATTAATCGGTTGCGTTGATTTCTTTATTATATTACAAAGAATGCAACAACTCGTCTAGCCTTTGAACACTTAGTTTACTTTCTCGTACCCGGCGCAAAGGACGTTTACAATTGATGATACATATAGTTCAACTTAGAGCCACAAAATGAGCTGCGCTCAGAGTATCGGCACTCCGTTCCCCGGCATTGTTGTGGGCGCCGCCATTTCGGCTCGTATGCAGAGCAGACGCAACTGCCGATCGTCATAATTCAAAAGTGCGACTTTCTCAGCATTAGATTCGGTGTTAGGAAGGTCACACAATATTGATTTACTCTGTCTTGAACTGTTTAAACATTTGTGGAGGGCGGAAAGGCTTTTGTTGTGATTTCAGATAAAGCTTCAGATAACTGGCAACCATGATTTTAAGACACAATATGGCCAAGTGTCGTTGCTCTGAAGCGTAGCTTATTTAATGGCACTAGTTCAACCGTTCAAAGACTCACATATTTTTGCTGCAGCTCCGAAGACAAATAAGTTTGTCCCCATTCTCCGGCAAGAGCGAGTTCCTTTGTTTGTTCGCAATCATGCCTGCTGCACTGAAGAGACGCTCACACGGTGTTGAGGTGGCTGGAACGCACATCACCCTCTTAACGATTGGCACTACTTCGGGAAGGAGACAGCCCTGTGCTCGCCACCATTGCAACTTGTCCAGGTCATCGTCTGTTACTTCTGGCAGCGAACGATAAAGTGACGCTTGGCAGGAGACGGAAAGATTCTTCACTTTCCTCCGCGAAGACGTTTTTTTTTTTTGTGTTGTCGCGTTGAGTGTCCGGCGACAAACGTGCCAGCTGGGAAAGCTCTTGCAACACGTGTTCTTGACAATCTTTGTCGATGAAGGCGAGGCTTTTGAACCGAGGGTCGAGACACGTCGCAACCTCGTAATTGTTGTAGTGCGGCCACGCGCTTAGCTTCTCATTGATTAAATCCAGCAGCATGGCCTTGAAGCGGCAGATCAAGGCGGGGTCACAGTCGTTTATTCTAATTTTATTCTTCAGCAGCCTTGTGGCTGGAATAAGGACGGACCGTGTTACATACTTGTCTCCCCAAGAAGCTCCGTTACCTCAAAAGGGGTCCCAAAGCTCCCTAAGTTGTTCTAGCATGTCCCACTCGGCGTCTGTGAGGCTGGGAACAGTCGCTTTGCTCGCACTGTCATCCTCCATGGCGCGGTGCAAGGGCTCCTTCAGTTGGAGCAGGCAGTTTATTATTATGTAGGTGCTATTCCATCGCGTGGCAATAACTTACTGAAGCTTTTTTTCTTTTTGAGCTCCGAGATTATATGCGTGCTTTGAAAGGGCGGCCTGGTGGTTTGGACTGTGCTTAAAATGACCCACAGTACGGCGACAGGCAGCCAGTAGTCGCTTCACTCCTTTCACGCTGAGCGCCTTGTGGAAGCACAGCCGCAACGTATGTGCTGCGCACTTCAGGCTTTAGAAGCTCGCTCTATCTACACCAAGACAAATGTTACGCGCGTTATCGGTGCACACAGCTTCCACCTTCTGACCAATTTTCCACGCCATAGCAGCCTCCAAAACCTCACGGGCACATTGTTCCGCTGTGTAACGTTCCGGTACGTGTCTCACCTGCAGCGTTTCGGAACGGTGCACCCAGTTGTCGTCAATTCAAAGCGCCGTTACGCCAAGGTAGGAATCATTGGCAATTGAGGTTCAGAAGTCAGCCGTTAAGCTGATGAAGCTAGTTGCCGAAAGTTCTCCGTGAAGACACTCTCTTTTGGTGTTGTACAGGCTGTCCACCCTAGCACTCACTGCGCGACGCGCAGGAAGCTGAGTATGACTGAGAGCTTAAGGCTATCTGAAGCGACATTCTTCAGTCCTGGGTCTTCAAAAATGTTCAGTGGCCGGCTCGCAGAAACAAGCCAAGAAGTAAGGACTTGGGCTATGCTTTCTTCTTTTTTAGAGAAAGGGGCCTCGATGAGAAGGCGTCGATTGTTGTTTGCGTTCTTGCGGATGATCCTTGCTGCAGCGGCGTGCGTACCTGGGTGCTTCGCTCGTAGGTGATACTGAAGCGAACTTACGCTTCCACAGTACGAAAACGACGAAAACGCCTTTTTGCGATGCGGCAAGGGACTTCCTTCAAGTTAAGAATTTCACCGCTGGAGTTTACTTTAAACCCAAACTTTCCGGTGAGATTGCCTTTTATACTCGCGAACTCGTCCAGGTTTACGGGCCAAATACTGGAACAAGTAACGATGGCGTTGTTAGCTTCCGAGCTTGTTTGTCTGCTTGTTCGTCTTGCCTGGGCAGGATGTGTAATAGATCCTCAACACGTGAAGTTTCGCGGTCGTAAAGGGATTAATTTCGGGCCCGGCTTGTTTGTCTCGCCCCGGCAGGACTGGAATGTATATCCTCGAACACGTGACGCTTTGCGAGCGTGAGAATTTAACTTTGTCCATAGCAGCTGTCTGTGAGCGGAAAACCGCTCGGGACAGAACGACCGGATGCATGCCGCGCAGCGTTTCCCTTCGGGGGGGGGGGGGGGGGTCATGATTTACTTTTAGTTTGGACAGGTCGTCCAGGATAGAGCTGTGCGTGCGTTCAATCGACCTCTTTTGAGGTACCGATTAAACAACCGATTAACCGGTTGAAAAAAAAAGTATTACGATTAAAGCCTTAATCGATTTATTGGAAGATTGATCGATCAATTGCCCAGCCCTAAGCCAGCCCAAAACTCAGTGATTATTCTTGTTCCAGGACAGACCCCTCTCGGCTATTGCCTTTGTAGTGTTTTAGCGTCATAAGTCTCTACAGATACAAGAAAGCAGCACCCGCTGCCACGCTCCACATCACAGAGAAATCACAGGCCAGGCCTTAAATACCCGGGGTGGTACTCTAGCCACCCCAGCATTCTCTCGTTTAGTTCTACACTCCCGTATTCTCCGCCAATCATTTGTGAATGCGTAAAGATGGCATTTACCACAACCTCCCGACAAAGACTCGTTAAATCAGTTATTGTCTTACTTGCGTTATCAGTCTCCCGCTAAATGACGGCGCACGGCAGGATCTGGCATTAGAGGTAGATGATTTTTATGAGTTGCGGAAGCGCCAGATGCGATCCCTCAAGAAACGAACCATCCGTACCAAGACCTCGCCCCGGCACTGAACCTCGAAAAGCTTCCTCTTGGGGCACCTCTCGAGTCATCGAGACACCGCACCTCCACGCGTAGCCATCCGCAGATATAGCGCGAACTTGCAGCGTCATCGCAGCTTCGCACACCGGACACGCACGAGAACCCAGGAGCAGGCCCATGCCCTGAAACAAATTAATTGCTTTAACAGGGTCGTTCATGGCATTATGAGACGGCACAGGTTAAACGCCATGGCAGTACGGTGCTCGCCACTGGAAGAATAAAGGCCGGTTCACACATACAGCGAAACACTGATGCAGTGCTGCTCACATGAAGTCAGCTACTTATTGTCTGCCGTAAGCAAAAGTTTTGACGATGCGATACAGAGCTGGTGAACGCTCCCGTCAGCATGCGGTTGGCGCGAGGTTAGTGGTATGCTTGTAGAACTCCCATTCATGTATGAACAGCATTTAATCGCAGAAGGGACTAAGCGAGCAGAGCTGCGTGCTCTTTCGCATGAGTTATTTGTATTTGATCCACCATCTTATACCCTCTGACACCATTCTAACAATCTCAATAGTTAATCAGTCGGATAACACCATCCCGTGAGAGAACAAAACGCCAATCGTATGGCAACAACGGTTGCGACGGCACTTTTACAGAGAAGAGTGCACTCGAACTGAGCATCGTACCGCCGTGCGGTCGCGTATAACTACTGTGTGATGCACGTTAATGACCCCAGGCTAGCGGTTGTACTGCACTGGCTGAATTTCTCATCTACAGCGAGTGACTCGACAAAACTTTGAAATGTCTGACCCACTACAAGTGAAGCTGTTTAAATATCCACACAACTACAATTATTATTATTATTAGAGCACTCGAAACCAACAAAATATAGTAACCAAGTGAAAATAAAAAACGAAGAAAGAAGCCGTTGGATGCTCCGACGGCGTGTTCGTTGCTGAGAGAAGAAGCGGACGAGCTGCTCGCAATGTTCCTTGTTATTTTTGCTTTTTTTTGTATTTTTACCCCAGAGGTTGTTACGACGTCTTCAACACTTATTTGAAGCTGATTTGTTAATTTAATAACAAAGAACGCGTTGGAACGGAGGAGGGAGAGAGCCTTGGTGCCAAAATTCGGCCGAATAAAAAAAAATTAAAAGAACTTCACAAATGTACTATTTACTGTAAACGACTGAATTCTTGGCAAAAATCTGATTTTAGCGAATTTCGCGAATCGCCTACAAATCGCGAAATATAAGTCTCACGAACAATTCCTGTAAAATGTAGAAACATTGCAATCTATATTCAGATCCCACCGCGTCTCGACAATTAAAAGCCGCGAAATATTCCAAAACGTCAGCTTTCACCCAAATCGCGAAATATTCAGGCCGCGAAAAATAAGTCGTTTACAGAAAACAATTGCAAAACACTTATACTACGCACTCGGCAAGGCCTCATGACGCCGCCGACGACCATTAGACTATTTATGTTTGTTTCTTTAGATTTTTTATCGTGACGACTTCCACCGTGCCTCGGAGTTTATTGGAGATCCGGTAGATTTTGATAATCATTATTATTGCCGTTTGAAGGGAACTCTTACTCTGCTGCTTCGTTCCTGACTCCGGAAAAATATGGGGCGGGAATAGTCAGCGCCACGTATAATGCCTCCCGAACCACGTTCCTTTGTTTCACGACCCACTCCAATTAAAAAAATGTATGCAGTAAAGACAAAGGCACATGAGTCTAGCTCAGCGAAATGCTTTTGTTTGTACAAGAGGTCGTGCATACGAGGCACTTTCCAAAGCCACGCGCTCCTGCCCATTCCTTTGTCTGCACTGCAGATGTTTGTGAGATGGAGTATAATTTGGATTCGCCAATTCGCGGCAAGAAGCTTGGGTGTTGCCGCCTGGTAGAGTTTGACCACAACCCAGTGTGAGAATGCTACAACTTCCTCTGCGGTTTCAAGCACGTGCAGTACCAAGCTTCTATGCACTATTAAAATTTAAAAAAAAATATATATTTCGTGAGTGGCAGGGGCTCATAGAGAGGAACACAAAAGCTCCCCTGGCGAGCTTTTCACTGCAAATAGTCAAGAAGGGACCTTTTGCCTCATTGATATCACGTACGCAAGGCGACACTGTCAGCGCGAACGCAACAACCGAGCAGTTACAACGCTATCTGTCAGGTTTCTGATTTAGCGGTTTGTTTTAACGTGTATGAGTTTTTTGTTTTTTTTTAGGCGGGTAACAGGGGGGATGGGGGCAGTCAGCGTGTGCTTCCTTTGAAAAAAGACCTTACCCTGTACATATGGTTTAAGATCGAAAGGTTTCCGGACTGATTCTTAGCTTCCTCCTTTACCTCAACTATGACCCCCCACCCCCTTTCCCACACACACTAACACACCAGCCTGCCGCGATGCCACCGCCATTCGAACATGCCCACAAAATTTCGGCACATTTTTTTTATAATGCCTCTCTGCATTAAGCACAAAAATGGAAGTCATTGGAGCCAGTTACCCGCACGGGCTTCGGCAAACACACCCTTGAGAACACTTGAGATTTCCATGACCTGCCTAGTCTCCCCCAGGACGTGACACTGCTTGAACGAGCAGCGCAGCGGCCCCATCTGGTCATCAGCTCCCTATTGATTTCATGCCAAGTCATATTTGGCGCGAAATCAATGCAGACGCTCGGCCAACATCTGGGTGCTGTTACTCAGGCCCTAGTCCGAGTGGATTTTTCGCGCCTAAAATTGCACTCCACATTTGTTGTGGGATAAAAGACGTCATCAACTCCAAAAAAATCAAGATTGTCAATGGCTTCAAGCTTAATCGGTGTTATTTTTACCAAGAATACGTCATGCAGGACACATATTATTACATTATTAATTTCAAAGTTATCAGAAGTAGTAGGTATAGTATACCTCCGCCAGTATATATGTGATAACCAAATGTAACATTATTATTATTATTATTATAAACTCGTTATTCTACGCTTAAATACGTTATATTTAGTCTGGAGCACAGCAACGTCCCCGAATCAAGAATATATACCCTGATGTGCCGCATTTCGCTTCGGCACACCTATGTTAAGTAAGAAGTTTCGCGCTGTCAGTATGCACTCTAATTGCAGCCTTGTCGGTAGTCGAAGACAAGAACATATTAGAAATACAAACTTTTTGATTACAGGGCCAAACTACAGCGTATGCGTGTGTGATGTATGTGTGTAAGTGATTCTTACATCTAAACTTCTGTACTCCAGCTTACCCTTTCCTAAGGTGTACCGACACCAAGAACTCGGGCTGACTTCTCCTGATTTTTAATAAATGTTTCTGTCCATGCCAGTATGTTACATAATTATGGAATAGAGGGTCCGAGCACATGCGTGTCATAGCTCGTTTTCGCGGGGACGTATAAAAATTGCGAATGACATTTTAGTGAGCAGCGACGTTTCAGCGAATAACGGGGGCGCGTGTTAAGGTGTGTAGGCTGGTTTTTAAATAACAAAAAGCTGGGGCAAGGTCATTTGTTTTAAAAAAAAAGTATTTTCTTATACTTAGACGCAACCACCCAGCTCTGTACGAAATAATATTGCTCTATCTAATTTTCAAATATGAAAAAAAACGAAGTCCTAATTTTTTGTGAACACTCAGTAGGAATACATATACTTCAAGTGTGTTTTTCTCTCTTCAGACTTCTTTCACAAGTACCGATGCCTTACAGGGGTTTGCTGAAGTTTGTCTTGGACAGTATTAGTACGCTTAATGCCATTTTAATCCGAAAGAACGCAGCTGTGCGTTGATGCTAAATTTAACATCTTTCGTCTTAAGGGTTCTATCCAATTAGCTACTTTCTTAAATAACCAAAACGCATGTCTTTTACACTATAATTACAACCGTTTTAGTAACATAACCCTCTCAGGGGAGATCGAAAATTGCCTCACCGCACAAATGACACGTTTGTGAATGCAGTTGCAGTAAAAATGTGATAATTTACGAATAATTTTTTTTCTAACGACCCGTAACAAATGACCTAATTAAATTCGACCAATCTCCAATAATTCGGGCTCTAGTAGATATTCAACATTCGATTCCATATTTGGAATAGGTGCGAGATGTGTTCTATCAGTGTGTAATTTGACAAGTATTCTTTCATAACAAAGGAAATTACTCTAAAGCCCCACATTAACACTGAACCTCCCCCCCCTCTCCCGCGCTGCGCATACGCTACTTCGCTGCGGCAGTCTGCAGCTGCTGAATTCAAGAACGTCAACCTTGGCCCACCCGTAAGCGTCGCTTCGCGGCGACCGCACATTCCGTTAAAGTGTCATTCGGTGAAACGTCGACGTTTGCTTAAAGGTCATTCGACCATCTGAGTGCCTCCCCGTTTTCGCAGTGACCACGTCCCAGCGCTGCAAGCCACGGTTATAATAGACTTGAACGTTTCTGAAAAGTTGCCCTAATATCAAAAAGTTCATATTCCTAATGTGTTCTGGTCTTCGATTAGCGACAAGTCTGCGATTTGAGTGCCTGTTGATAGCGCGGAACTTTTTACGTAATATAGGTGTGTGGAAGTGAAATGATGTCCATCAGAGTGTCTATCCTAGATTTGGGGACGTCGCTGTACTCGAGACTAAATTACAACTTGTTTTAGAGTAGAATAACGAGTTGCATAATACTAATTATGTTACAATTGTTGATCACATGTATACCGGTGGCGGTGTACCATGCCTACAAGTTGTGATAAATTAGAAATAAAAAAGGTAATCATATGACTGTTGCATGATATATTCTCAGTAAAAAAATAGCACAGATGAAGCTTGAAACCGATGACAATCTCGATTTTTGGTGACCTGATGATGTCTTTTAGCCCGCGAAAAATGTGGAACGCAATTATAGGCGCGAAAAATACACACGGACTAGGGCCTGAGTAACAGAACCCAGATGTTGGCCAAGCGTCTGCATTGATTTCGCGCCAAATATGACTTGGCATGTAATCAACATGCAGCTGATGACCAGCCGGGCTGCGCTGCACGCTCAAGCGGTGTCACGTCCTGGGGGAGACTAGGCAGGACATGAAAATATCTAGGGTGTCTTTCCAAAACACGTGCGGATAACTGGCTCCAATGACCTCCCTATTTGTACTTAATGCAGAGAGGTATTATAAATAATGTGGCTCAAATTTTGTGGGCGTGTTCGAATGGTGGTAACATTGTGGCAGGTTGGTGTGTTAGTGTGTGTGAAAGGGGGGCGGGGTAGTAGTTGAAGTGAAGGAGGAAGCTAAGAATCAATCCCAAAACCTCTCGGTCTTAAGCCCAATGTGGAGAGTGAGTTTTGTTTTAAAAAGAGCCCACGTACGCTGAACCCCCCCCCCTCCCACAAAAAGGTGAAAAGAATGAAAAAATAAAAACTTTAACACGTTAAAAGAGTCCGCAAAATCAGAAACTTGACGGATAACGTGATAACTACTCGGTTGTTTTGTTCGCGCTGACAGTGTAGCCTTGGGTTCGTGATATCAATAAGGTAAAAAGTCCCTTCACCACTATTTGCGGTTAGAAGCTCGCCAGGGGCGCTTCTGCTTTCCTCACTATGAGTAGTGCACGTGCCACTTACGCGGTAATGTTTTAATTTTCATAGTGCATAGAAGCTCGGCATTGCATGTGCTTTCAACAGCAGAGGAAGTTGAAGTATTCTCACTCTGAGTGGTGAACAATTTCCACCAGGCGGCGATACCCAAACAGCTCCCGCGAATTAGCAAATCCAAATTATACTCCATCTCAGAAACATCTGCAGTGCAGACCAACATACTGGAGCAAGCTCAGTTCCGCAGCTCCCTATTCTCGCCTGCGTATTCAGAGTGGCCCAGGTGGCGGTCAAAAGAACTAGCGGCGCTGCAGTCGGATATTACTTCCCTGTCTCGCGCGTCATCTACTACCACCGCGTTGAGAGCCTAATTTTATTTTTATTTTTTTACTTCCATGTGCATAACAGCAACAAAAAAAGATGATGAGGATGAAGTGTAATATACCACAGAGTTGAGAGTCAGCGCAGTGGGAAAGCTCTTTCTTTGAGTGTTTGAAATTAATATTTGTGTGCGTCAGTTTCCTTGAGCTGTGAAGTGTGTTTGAATCAGCAACTCGCCCGAGTTCAAGTACTACTAAACAAAATTGGTGGCTAGACAATCCGGAAGTGAGACTCGACTGCAGCGCTGCTAGTTCTCGTGACCGCCACTGAGCCCACGTCGCAGGCGGAGATGCGAAACTGAGCTTGCTCCAGTAACGTTGGTGTACCCTATTGAAAATTCCATCAAGGTACGTAATTTGGGACACTGACTGCCAGTCAGCAGCCCTGGTGGAACGTGCCCTGATGGTCCATCACGTGACGTCTGACTGCTACTGCCAAGGGAATTTCATCAACAAGGGCAGCATTTATATAAAAGCTCCCATTTCGAGGTGGCCATCTTGGATGGCTATGAAACGGTTCACAAGCCGAGGCGCCGTCGGCTGTCTACAGTGCCGTCCGACGGCACTCCACTCACGCCTACAAGTGCCGTCCGAAGAGAGTCGGACGGCGCGTGTATCACTGGGGAACTCGTTAACAACCCCCCCCCTGTCCCCGGCCTGCGTTCACGCTCGGCAAACCAAGCCCCGCTGTTCACCATGTACACTCCGGAAACGAAGTCCCATACCATTTTGTTCAGCGAAATTTCGTCGACAGCGTTCGGTTTTCACAATGTTAATCGTAAAAAAGAAATGTAAATATCGCCAAATGTGACGACAAAACAAAATGATCAAAAGATTTTAAAGAAAAAGCAACCCCGCACTGGGGATTGAACCCGGGACCGCTTCCTCATGAGGCAGACGTATTACCACTAAGCTACACTGCAGCTTCAAAAAAACCCGTTTTGAGACCTCGTTTTATACGAGACTTTCGGACGGCACTTGAATGCGTGAGTAGAGTACCATCGGACGGCACCTGAACGCTCTGCAAGAGTGCCGTCGGACGGTACTCTAGACACTACGTTCAGAGAAATGCCCTCGATGTCTGAACCTTTCGGGACGACCGTATACATTTTGATTCACAAAACCTATGCGACTCCGTTGAAGCTAGAGAGCAAGTATGCATGCTACTACAGACAGCCCTGGCTTCCACGGACGAACGCAAGCAGTATACATTTCTGAACTACGCTCTCGGTTGCTTTTTGTCTGCGCTCTTCACGAAACAATAATAATAAGCTGAGACACTGCGGTAAGGCCAGTAGCCCACACCAGATAGAAAGGTATAAACTTTCTAGCCTAAACCTCTCGGACCGATTCAAGAGCATTGCAGTATTGCAACACAATGTTCCGAAAAGAGTGCATCGCTCTAGAGAATGCTTCGGCTCCATATGCAGTTAAGCCTTGAGCATGTTGTGCAAAGTACTCTTACATCAATCTCCGTACTTCAGTTCTACTCACCTGCCATGTAGAGTTCTTTCGCGTCGTAGAACCCTTATTTTGTTCGCGCGTCTCCGGCCCAGTAGACCTGGTACACGTTGTCGTCTTCAACTACACCGCTAAAGTTCCTTACATAGTCGGAACTCCCGACAGACAGGGTCTTGTCGAGGAGAAATTCTACTAAAACATAAGACATTGTAGAGCTCGGGCAGAATCGACAGGTTGGAGCAAGCGGGCAAACAAAACGAGTCGAGAGCGATCGTTCATGGAAGCTCGGCGAAGCCGCTATGGGCGAAGCGAAAGTAAAGGAGTAAGTGGCGTGTTCGGCGTTTCGGCGGGCTTCTGATCAGGGTTGTCGGGTGCCCTGCTTGTCATATCTCTAACATCAGCGGTTTTATGGGCTCACGCCCCGAAATCGTTTTCTCGTGCATATCTTATTTTTCGTATTCATAGATTTGACGAAATAGTGGTATTCGAACGAACTTTACGTCCTTTGACCGTACGTCTGTCTGCGCGTCAAAGCTTTTTGACGTAAAGTCAGAGACAATCGATGTACAATCAGAATCGCCACCAAGAAACCTTGACGGCTTTTCGCGGCGGCCGACTGCCACCAGGAAACCACCAGAAAGCCGACTTGTGGAGCCTGACTGGAGTTTGACTGTCGGTCAGAGTAACTTGTTGGCCAATTAGATATGCTTGATGTACAGTCAGTTACAGTCAGTGGTACACTAGAAAACATTCACTGCCAAACAGGGTTACATTGATAGATTTTTCATTCGGGTAGACAAAGGCATGGGCAAGAGCGCGTGACTTTGGACAGTGCCTCCTATGCACGAGTCTCATGCACACTAAAGCATTTCGCTGAGCTAGACTCACGTGCCTTTGTCTTTACTGCTTACAATTTTGAACAGGAGTAGGTCGTGAAACAAAGGAACGTGGTTCGGGAGGCATTATACGTGGCGCTGACTATTCCGTCCTCATGTTTTTTTCCGGCGTCATGAACGAAGTCGCAGAGCAAGTAGTGCTATAAAACGACAATAACAATAATTATCAAAAACTGCCTGGAAACTTCGAGGGAAGGTGGAAGTCGTCAGGATAAAGAAATCTACACACAAAAATAAATAGTCTAACGGTCATCGGCGGCGTCATCAGGTCTCGCCAAGTACGGAGTATAACGGTCTTGCAAATGTATATATTGTGCATTTGTATCTTTTCTTATTTTTTACAACGCCAACTTTTTACGCAAAGTCTCTCTGCCTTCTTTGTTCCAACATGTTGATTGTTATGAAATTGACAAATCAGCTTTAAATAATTGTTGAAGGCGTCGTTGCATCCTCTAGGGTAAAACATTAGAAGTTTACAATTCGCTGTACTGCCGAATTAGAGCGCAGCTCTTGAGGAGGATGAGGGGAGGGATGGTGTGCCAGTGTGACGTCTCGAGAGTTACTTCACTCGTGACCCTCGTGACGTCATTGGTGACCCACGTGAAGTCGATCGTGGCCCTCGTAACGTCACTAGTGACGTCGCATGTGACCCTTATGACGTCACTCGTGACGTCACCGGTGATTTTCGTGACGTCACTCCTGACGCTCGTGGTGTCACACGTGACCCTCGTGACGTCACTGATGACCCTCGTGACGTGATTCGTTGCACTTGGGACGTTACTGGTGACCCTCGTAAGGTCTCTGAAACCCTCGTGCTCCTCGTCACTCGTGGTCCTCGTGACTTCACTCATGCCGTCAGGTATGACGTCACGCGGTTACGCAGACGCCGAAGCCGACGCTGACTGCGAAGCCGCTCAATCCGAAAACGGGCGCCTAAGAACTTCGCTCTAAAAAAAGACAAAAGAAAACAAACAAGAAATATTGCGAGCAGCTCGGCCGCTCCTCCTCTCAGCAAAGAACACGCCGTCAAGCAACCAACGGCTCCCTTCTTCATTTTTTTTATTTTTATTCACTTCGTTACTTTATTTTAATGCGAAAGCATTAACTGTTTTACGGAGCGTGCCGACGTCATCAGTTTGAGCGCGAAAACGGCGCCTATTTTCTTTGATCCCAAAGGTCCCATTGGCTGGCGCGCGGCGACGAAACTCCCATTAGCCCGGTGAGCGCGTCAGTTTCAACTACCGCCGCCAGAGGGCGCTGCGTGTCCCGTGCCGCCTAGAGTAACTGTATATGCTGCGCTTGTGCGGAGCAGAGTACCGCAATGGTGCCATTCTGGAGCCAAGCACTGCGGGATGCCGCGGCCGGTTTTTGCAGGGGACGCGAAGGCGAAGGCGCGGGCGGCGTGCTGTGGCGTGCTGCGGGCGCCGCGTAAGAAAAATTGTGCGGCGTGCGGCGACGAGCCGCGCATGCGCAGTCATCGTTCTCCCGTCGTTTCCTGTTTCTCTCTCGATTGCAAAAATCGCACCCGCGGATTCTGCGGGTCGCGTGTGAAGTGAAGTCGTCAATTCATTGCGGTAAACGACGCAGCGGCTGACGAAACCGCCCTGCCCTCGCTTTCGGACGACAGCTCGCCGACTCGCCAAGACGGCCGGATGTGCCGGTCGCGTATAGTGTATCACTCCACGAGAGCCACACACGCGAGCAACGGGATCGTCGTCCGTGTCGTCTGCTTCCCATACCTTAGAAACGGATGTCCTAAAACAACGCTCGCGTTGTAAAACAAAACGAAAAAAACAGGATTGTATTGTACCTAGTTGACGCACATAATGTTCAATGACTTAGGAAGCTTTCGGTTCGTTCAATTGTAGTCTAGGATCTATATTTTGCGAACTCGAAGCGGAAAATATGTTCCCCCGAAGATCGGCGCTCTGGAAGGCCGCTTTCCCGCACGAAGCTCGGATCCAGTTCTGCCCACGTGACCACTCCTCCGCCAGTACGGAGATGGCGGCGAAAGGAAAAGGAACGCGATAAGGGCCGCCCACACTAGCGAGAAAACGCGCGCGGCGCGCCGATCGCATTGAAAACGCGTTCCGCAAAATCGGTTGTAGCGCGTGAAATCATGCGTTCGCTCGAATGCTTCAAAAGTGCACGAGGCCTCCAGTGCTGTTCCCGCGATCGGCGTGCCACGCGCGTTTTCTCGCTAGTGTGGGCGGCCCTTTACTCTGGCTCTGCAAGCAGAGCCTATACAGTTAACGCCGGTTCAGACACTTGCGTTTGAGTGCGTTTGACTGCGGTGCGTCGAGAACCAAAAGCGAGTCACCGGCACATCTGTGCTTCGTATGCAAGCTTGGAATCCAATTCAAGGAATCATCTTGGCGCGCGATATAAGCAGCAGGGATGTCCTGGTTTCTCGTTGCCGCAACGCAGTCAAACGCAGTCAAACGCAACTGTCTGAACCAGGCTTTACTCTGGTGCCGCCAGCGAGCCGATAAAAGTAACCGCCGCAACCCCATGCCACCACGGGCCCCGCGCCGGTTAAAACAAACACGTTGGCGCGCGCTCGGAGGCTTCTGCTCGTCTTGCCGCTGACCAACATGCCGTTGCCTCCAACATCCACATCGCCGGTGGTGCTTCTGCTCGTCTCATGCTTTCGCATTCAAAACTCATAAGAAGTGCTTAGGTGCTACCTCCAGGTTATTGTTGTTGGGTTCGAGTGCTCTCTTCTCTCTAAAGATTCCGTCGCAACCGTCCTGGTGATACGATTGGCGTTTGTTTTGTCACGCGATGGTGTGGTCCGACCGATTAACCAATGAGTTTGTTGCAATGGTGTCACGAGGAATAAAATGGTGGATGAAATAAAAAAACACCATCTTCCCGAGGGGAACCGTGGGGTGATGCGGAGCATCGCGGATTGTTATTAACTGGTGTTATTAACGGTGTTAGTAACGTTGTTAGTAACGTTGTTAAGTTGCGTGTTATTACGTTGTTAACTTGCGAACGGACGCCGCTTCTCGTTGCCGTAGTTCAGGGTCTGCCGCTCGCTTCAAGCGTTTGTGCTCAGCGTCGCGTGCCCTTCGCTGCGCAGCTTTGTCTTCAGTGGACGTAGCGTTGCTGTTAGTTTGTGGGGTGGTGCTGACGCTTGCTTGCGCCAACCCACTAACTGACGGGACTGTTGCTTCCATCACACTTCATCGGAAGAACGGAGTGAAGTGAGTCAACAGCGCTGAACCGAACGCGCGCAGCGCGCTACCGCTGCTTATATTCACACTTGAAGGAGAGGAGACTAGAGGAGGAGAGTTGCGCATGCGCGCGCGGTGTGAGTAGAAGCGAACGCACGCGAAGTGCACGCAGCTGGTAGAGAGAGAGAGCGGAGAGAGTAACACGCAGCTGTTGGAGAGATGGGAAGAAGGAGAGTTGCGCATGCGTAGTGTGAGTGCGGACTACGACGCCGACGCCGCGGGACATAGACCCGAGCAAGAGATGCTTCGCATCTAAAATAATAAATGCAAAAGAGCGCGCAGCTCTGCACGCTCAGCTCACTTGTTCGCACTTATTCATCCAGTGGCAAGCATCGCTGTGCCATGGCGGTTAACCTGTGCCGTCTCATGATGCCATGAAAGACCATCTTCAAGCAAATAATTGCTTCAGGGCATGGGCCTGCTCCTGGGTTCTCTTGCGTGTCCGGTATGCGAAGCTTCGATGACGCTGCAAGTTCGTGCTAAATATGCGAATGGCTACGCGTGGAGGTCTGCTGAGTGGATGACTGGTGACATGCCCAAGGAAGCCGTTCAAGGTTCAGTGCCGGGGCGAGGTCTCGGTACGGAGCGGTTCCTTTTTCGACGGTTCGCACCTGATGTTTCCCCAACTCATAAAAATCATCTACATCTGGTGCCGAAACCTGCCGTGCACCGTTATTCAGCGGGAGACTGATGTCACAAGAAGGACGAGAACTGATTGGATGACCCTTTTGTCGGAGGTTGTGGTAAATGAAGTGTTTATTCATTCAGAGATGATTGACGAGGAATAATTGACTGCAGAACTAGACGAGATACGTCCGGGTGGCGAAATTACCGGGTGCTGCATTCTTGTACCCATGGAGACCCATGGCGCTAATGCAATGCATTGGCCAATAGACGAGTGGGTCCGCCCGGGAAAAAGAATAATTACTAACTGTTGGGCTGGCTATCGCAAGCTTGCAGATGACGCTCGCTTCCCGCACCTCACTGTCAACCACTGAGTTGCGCTTTGCCGACCCGCATACTGTTGCGCACACCAATATGGTGGCGGGCACCTGGGGCCACGTCAAAATTTCTCTTCCATTTGGACGGCGCGAGAGCCACCATTTCACTGGTCACTTCGCAAAGTTCATGTTTTGACAGGAGAGAGAAGGCGCGCGAAAACACTGATAGGTTCCAGTCGTTCGTCGCCGCAACCGCTGAAATCTACAGCCCCAACGCAGACAGGCACCTTCCTTCACTGTAAAAAATGTTGTATAAAAAAACAGAAATTGTCTGGCAGCTGGCCTCCCAGAAAATTACTGTAAAGCTCAGTTCTCTGTTTCTAATTTTTCTGTAATTTAACAATACTTTTTCTGTAAAAAAACAAGCTCCCGGAAAGGAATCATGGCGGCTTTTAAGCTGCTGAGCACTTAGCTTATTGAAGTGGGCGGCAGCATGCGAAACCATGGAACTGCATTAATGACCGCTAGATGTGCTAAAAAAAAGAAAAAGTTTTTTTCATTTCAGACTTAACGGGAAAACCATCATATAAATTTTTCATATACAGCAGCACACGACATACACCAACCGATAACCGACACTGTTAGGGACACATAGATATCAGCAGCACAACAAGGCACAAACTACTCCAACACAACACCTCCGCGACTCTCTACTATAACAACACTACCGACTCGATTGGCATATATGCCCTACCATTTCTGAGAACCATTCGGCAAGTGAGTGCCGCTTTTTACTAGAAGAATACGAGGAGTATTTGCAAGTATTATTCGTACACATGTCCTCTGTGTATTTAAACTGGCAGGCTAGACATCTATCTTAATCTGGCGCATCGAAAGAAAACATAATATAGAACGATCAAAAAAAGAAAACTGCGCCGACTTTACTTAACAAGATGAACAATTTAACTAAACGTTTCGTCTTCCCATGCGGGAAACATCATCAGTGAAACCTTCAAGCAGGAATGAGCGAAAAAACTCCAACAGTCCTATCTAAGCAAGTCCGCGTACACATCGGGGAGGAGGCCGCGGTGGGAGTTGCAAGCCGATGAGTCACTTCGGATGAACCATGATTCCATGAACCTGCGTGGACCTCACCTTTGTTCACGCGCCAGAGTGGAAGGTTTCACTGATAATGTTTCCCGCGTGGGAGACGAAACGTTTGATTAAATTGTTCATCTTGTTAAGTAAAGTCGGCGCAGGTTTTTTTTATCATTATGATTCCCGGCTTTTGGAATATTTTTGCATTATATGAACGTAATCGGCTAACGTAACACCGCACGGCATGCTCCCGATCAGTTTCAGTTTCAGATTCACGGAGTGATAAGCTTACTCAAGCCATGTCGCCCCACCCTCGTTTCGCGCGTGCAATAGCAGCAAATGTTACAACAATATCTGCATTCCTAGTCAGTAATCGGCTAAAGGTTACATTATTCTTAGTCTTGTGTCGTTCAATTCGGTATTTCCCCCTTAAATTCAGTGCTTGAGAATAGGTGACTTATTTGAAGCGGGCGAACACTGGCGGGCACGCTTTCCCGTGTTGGTCGCGTGACCGATGAGTCGCCCTACTCGCTGTCCCCGTGCCAAGCACTTATCTAAACAAATGTATTGGGGTACAATTAGATTTTAAAAAAAAACTAGCATATCCATATATATATATATATATATATATATATATATTGGAAGACTGTTGATGAATAGATGGGGTTTATACAATGACCGAGGAGCGATTACAGTGGTGTCGCCAATATGCCGGTTCGAGCAACTGCCGAGCACAGCCTTTGCGAGCTTCTACACACGCTGCACGAGATCTGCGGGCACCGGTCAGCAACCTACCTTCTTCTTTCGTCCGGCGTATTTTACAATATACGTAAATATATATTATTATATTTATAAGTTTGTTTTTGGTTATATATATATATATATATATATTATGTAATCATTCGGAGAACATATGTACCCCTATCAAATTATTGTAAATCATTCAATTTTCTGTCGACAACAAAAGGTTGGTAGCTGAGGCACAAAACATGTAGTGATTCTTTGATGGGGAGGCGACGATGTTGGTGGTTCGACGATCAGATTGCTACTTGGTGGCGGGAGACGTCTAGGAAGGGCCGGTAAAGTGGCCGGGCTGTGGGGTGCCCTGACGAGAGACGAGGCAGAGGTGATTGACTTTTAGGTTTAGGTTTAATGAATCACTGAGCAGAACATCAAAACTACAGAACACGAACGGCGAAAAAGGCGAGAGTTCGGGCTCGGGCTGGCGCTTATAACAGCACACATAGCGTTCGTGAAGACGCAACAATGGGGAATCGGTGGCCGTGTGTGCTAAAGCGCACACCCAGCTCGACGCGCGTGGAGCGAAAGCTTGCGCTGCAGAACCCAGGGATCCTGGGCTCGAGCCCCACCCCTGCCCGTTTCGATCTGGATGAGCATCGTACCGGCGTGCGGTCGTTTATCACTACTGCGTAGTGCACGTTAAAGACCCCAGGCTAGCGGTTGGTACCGCACTGGCTAAATTGCTCACCTACAGCGAGTGACTCGTCGCAACATTAAATGGCAGACCAAATACACGATGTATAGATATCCCCACAACACCAATTATTAAGCAGCAACAATCTACTAAAAGCCAATTACTACACGGCAACTGAACTAAAACCCGCTACTGAATTGGAAAGTTAGCGGCCTACGCACGTACAGCCTTGCAGATCACAACAATGACGGTGCAACTTACGTAAGCAATGATCCAAACAGGGAAACCAACGTCCACAAACTACCACTACCCGGCGTCCATCTTGAAAAATGAGCTCCAAACCAAAATTAAGACAAGAAGACACTGCGCGCGTTAATCTTTGCACTAAATTTGCACATAAATATAGCTTGATTCTTTCAAATTCGCAAACAAAATAATAATGCGTTAAATACGTTTGCAGAACCGCTTTTCGTGAAGTTGAGAAATGCCGAATTACCAAAAGGTGTAAGAGTTGAAAATGACTGTTTTTTTATTAAACAGGTTTCGGTTAAAGACCATTAACAGATATTTTGTGTATGACAACAAATAATATCTGTAAAAATGCTTGTAATTTCACACACATTTTTACAGTGAAATATAGCGCGGAGGATCAGGATTCTGACGGCCCCGGTGACTTCCAATAATCCACTGCTGCTGAGCCCGCTCGCCCGCTTCCGTGCATAAAGACGACTTATGCGCCAACCGCTTGTCAAATGCTCGTTACGTCAGTTAGGTTCTAGTAGTAATTATATTTTGCAAACGGAGCTCCTTTCTGAATGCGGCACCCCGCATTCAAAAAAGACCCAGCAAACGTACGTGGTCCACAAGTTGAATTTCGCGCGTTATGATTACAAAAAAAAAGTTATCTTGCTAATTTCGCACCTATGATCCAAACAAATGCCCCATTTACAGTCGTCCCGCTGTGCCCTTGCTAGCTCAATAGATATATTGCTGAATTACTCCCCAGGTAGCACGCCAGAGGAATGCCCAACTTCGGCAAAGGCCTGGCAAAACATAAGGGCCCAACTTTGGCGCAGTTAGGTTTTTGCACCATGGCAATCATCAGTGCCAAAGTACGGTGCCTAACTATAGCCTTAGTTGGGCGATCCTAGGGCATGCCAAAGTTTGGCTCTTCTCTGGTACGCCAGAGGAGCGCCAAAGTTGGTGCCAGACTTGAGCAATAACTGCCAAAGCAACGCCTATTTCGGGTATCTCGGCCACGCCGAGTTTGGCTTTTCTCTGGTCCGCCACAGTTGTGCCAAAAGTAAGTGCCAGGCTTGAGCCATAACTAGCCAAAGCAACGCTCTTAATTTGGGTATTTCGGACATGCCAAGTTTGGCTTCTTCTCTTGGTCCGCCACAGTTGTGCCAAAGTAAGTGCCAGACTTGAGCCATAACTGCCAAAGCAACGCCTAATTTCGGTATTTGCGGACACGCCAAGTTTGGCCTTTCTCTGGTCCGCCACAGTTCTGCCAAAGTAAGTGCCAGACTTGAGCCATAACTGCCAGAGCAACGCCTAATTTGGGTATTTTAAACATGCCAAGTTTGGCTTTTCTCTGGTCCGCCACAGCAGTGCCAGTAAGTGCCAGACTTGAGCCATAACTGCCAGAGCAACGCCTAATTCTCGGTATTTCGGAGATGCCAAGTTTGGCGCTTGCTATGGCTGCCAGAGTTGAGCCAAGTTAGTGCCAGACTTGAGCCATAACTGCCAAAGCAACGCCTAATTTGGGTATTTCGGACATGCCAAGTTTGGCTTTTCTCTGGTCCGCCACAGTTGTGCCAAAGCTAAGTGCCAGACTTGAGCCATAACTGCCAAAGCAACGCCTAATTTGGGTATTTCGGACATGCCAAGGTTTGGCATTTTCTCTGGTGCGCCACAGGTTGTGCCAAAGTAGGTGCCAGACTTGAGCCATAACTGCCACACTAACGCCTAATTTGCGGTATTTGGGACATGCCCAAGTTTGGCTCTTCTCTGGTCCACCACTGGAGTGCCAAAGTAAGTGCCATACTAGAGCCATAACTGCCAGAGAACAGCATGATTTGGGTATTTTGGACATGCCCAAGTTTGGACTTTTCTCTGGTCTGCCACAGGAGTGCTAAGTAGTGCCATACTTGAGCCATAACTGCCAGAGCAACATCAATCTAGGTATTTCAGAAATGCCAAAGTTTGGCGTCGCTCACGTTCGTTCCAGAAGAGGCCAAAGTTGGTGCCATACTTTAGCCATAACTTGCCATGTAGCCTAATCTGGAAGTTCGGGGTATGCCAAGGTTTCGCGTTTCATCTGTCCAGTGTCGCACCACCGTTCGTGATATCCAGCCAGGCATTGCCGTGCAACGCCATTTTGCCATTCGGGACGTGCTAAAGTTTGTGCAATATTCTGCTGGTCTGCCACAGGCGTGCTCGACGTAGTGCCCGAACGTCGTGCAAGTATGTGTACGTTGCATATCATTTGTTGCATATCCAATCACATATACGGACAAACAAAATTGTTTCGATCGCTACCAGAAGTTTATTAAACCACTATCATTACACACAGTGTATTGTCGACATATTCACAAAGGTCACACTTCTCTGTAAAACGAAAAGCAAATTATAAAATAGAATTAACACTGCCCTCATGCCAAGCAAAACTCATCACTCAAAAAACCGCAGAGATTGAGAGGAAAGCAGGACTACTATCA
This sequence comes from Ixodes ricinus, assembly GCA_037355805.1. Classification (NCBI taxonomy): domain Eukaryota; kingdom Metazoa; phylum Arthropoda; class Arachnida; order Ixodida; family Ixodidae; genus Ixodes; species Ixodes ricinus. The sequence continues at coordinate 33,534 of JAZHYW010012751.1, read as the reverse complement.
GAAGCATGCTTGCAGTGTACTTACTAATAAAAGAGCGATATCATGTAATCCTTGATAGATGCATAATCCAACTCAGGCACCCCACAAACACTCTCCAGAAAGAAGGTTGCGCACATTCAACTGATGTCTCGTCGTCGGCGAAGAGCAGTTTTTGTCGAAGCGTGTCCAGCAAACACATCACAAGAATTCCACGAACTTTGGTGAAAGAAATGGCTGTTACCGAAAAATTGGCATGGACGTATTCCGGCCGTTTACGACGAAAAAACACGGCCCCGTCTGCAACGCACGAAAGCAACAGAACACTGAAGAGCGCATTTCGAAAACCGGACCTACGTGACCCGCCTGTTTCTATAACTAGGCAAACGGCGAAAACGACAGCCCCAGAGATCCCATCAGCGTGACAGAGAGAGTCACGTGACAAATTTTCGTCCAAACGTTTTTGTCCTACGCGTCCTACGTAGAGAGGTCACGCGTTTCACTCCACCCTTTTGATTTGCTTAAAGCGGCTGTCGCGCTCGCTGACAGCCACACCAAGACACAAAAGCAGGCGGGGAGGATTTGCAAAAGGCGAGGTCGAAGGGGCAGCAACAAAGCAGCTAAGCTCCCTCTGCATTCTCGACGCTTTAGAGTAAAAGAAAAAAACGAAAACAACTTATAAAAAAAAAAACCTGCTGTACAGTCAAAGCTACAGGGAGGGAGTGTATGCCGACCAGTTCAACAGTAGGGAAATAAGGGACGGGGGAATCCCAGCCCTTCTCTGGAATGAAATGGAACGGAATGAAAGGAAAGGCCGCTTCTGTTGGTGACCTTGTCGCCTTGCCTAGTCTGTCAGCGTTCGGCTTCCATTGTGGGCCTCAGAAAGATAATCTCCTTTCTTGAGAGCGAAATAGAAGGGGTGCTTATGTTTTGCGGGCTTGTCGCCATCCGATAGGCCTCAATTATTTCTCTCCCGACTCGCTCGCAGTGGCCTCCCATGGCTGTCGCGCCGGCAAAATTAGGGGCGCAGCCGGGATATTTTCTCCCGTGAATGACGATCGGGTGCTGAGAATCCGAAGCAGCTCTTTCGGCGTCCATTTGATGTTCTCGGAGTCGGTCGTTGAGGCATTGCCCCGTTTGCGCATTGTACCCTGGCCCCGCTTCCTCTCCTTCCCCCAAGATTTTCCTTTCCTGTACTCCCACGGAGCGGGCGGGCTTTGAGCTTGAAGCCGAAAAGAAATGTTGTTGAGGTTGAAAGATTGTCTTGTATGTATCGTCCCTTATGTGTCTCCACTTTCTAAATGTTTAAAAAGTACCAACACGCTCAAATAGTACAAGTTCCGGGATTTCATTTTAATTCCCCAAGTGTAATGCGGGAGCGGCGCCACGGAGCCCCGGTCGTTTCCGCTCTTTGTTATCGCTAGGATTTGACAGTGCACAGTCACAATGCAAGACACGCACAGAGCCACGCTCGCTTTTGCAATGCGCCGCCTAATAATGATATCTGTTGAGGAGACATGCGCACATCAGTCTCTCGCAGCGCTAGCTCGATCTCAGCACTTTCTGTAAAGGCGCATTCACACCGAAAACGTAAGCAGTCGCGCGATGCAATTAAATCGCATCGCAAAAAAAAAATAATTGGATGGTCACTCTGGCGTGTGCGATGAGCGAGTCCAACGCCTTCGTTGGCGAGTCGCTTCTCAAAACTCTCGCTCCGAACGCCGTTGATTGGCTCAGCCTCTCCCCGACTAGATCGCATCGCAAAAAGTCGGGTCAGAAAGCGACTGCTCAAATCGCGTCGCTTTTTGCCCGCGATGGTCGCTTTTGCAATGAAAGTTATCGCGCGACTAGATCGCATCGCCGGTGTGAACGCGCCTTAATGTCGAACCAGTCTCACGGCCCGTCCCGATATTTGCGTGTGTACCTACGCGCGAGTACAACATCCGGCACAATTTGCGTTTGCAAAGCCTGGTCCAGCCGCGCCAAAACATTCAGCCCACCTTTGGACTGGAGAAATCAAGAGACACCCAAAATAAGATAAAGTGGCCAGCGGAATAAAACTTGATTTCTATTTAATTAAGATGAAGACCACCCGCGTACACCCGCGTACATCAAATACCTCATCAGCCGAACTCCAAGGCACTAAGCCTAGTTCTGGCACTTGTTTGGCAACTTTGGCCCGTAGCAGCGAGATGACAGCCGAACTATCGGGAAGCGAAGCCTAACTTTGGCACTTGTTTGGCGACTTTGGCCCGTAGCTGCCAGACGACAGCCGAACTATCGGGAACCGAAGCCTAACTTTGGCACTAGTTTGGCGACTTGGGCCCAAATATGCCAGATGTCAACCGAACTACAAGGTAGTAAGCCTAACTCTGGCACATCTGTGGCAATTTTGGCCCGAAGGTGCCAGATGACAGCCGAACTATCAAAAAGTGAAGCCTAACTTTGGCATAAGTTTGGCGATTTTGGCCCAAAAATGCCAAATATCTGCCGAACTACCGGGCAGTAAGCCTAACTCTGGCGTTTGTTAGGCAATTTAGGCGCAAAGATGCCAGATGACAGCCAAACTACCAGGCAGTGAAGCCTAAATTTGGCACTTGTTTGGCAAATTAGGGCCAAAATACCCAGACTGTTGCCAAGGGAGGCCAGGTTTGGCTCTACTTTGGCTTCTTCGGGCTTTTCAATGCCCTAAACTCCCAGACAAAAGCCAAGTTTTGGCCCAGAACTCGGTGCTACCTGGGAGCTCACAGAATTAGTTTGATAAGAGCTCATTTCCTCTGCCTTAATGTGTATTTTATTTTTATTTTCCACCTAGCTTTTTACTTAAGACTTTGCCTTATTATTTTTATGATATTTTTGTGATCAATTTTTTTGTAATTTGACTTTTTCTTACTTCTACTCTGTTTTTCTTTCTTCTCTTCTTTCTGTGATTTTAGTCTCAATTTTATCTTTGTCTTCCCCTATCCTTATAAAACATCCGGTTGTAAGTAGCGCTTTGTCCTGTCTCCTCCTTCCTGTGTTCATTTTTTGCACTCATTTTGTGCACCATTGTTCGTGGGGGGCCGTCCGGCTTGTCACCATGCTGGGAATAGCGGGCCAATGGTGATCACATTGTTTGCGGGATCACATAACCATCATCAGTGTGTGGTCACTTGACTATGCTGCAAATAGCGAACCAAATCATAGTCAGATGGTCACATGACCATTATCTATTGTCCATGACCACACACAGCATGCGTCTGAGTGAGCCCAACACATTCTGAGCTTTCGTAGTCTTTATGAGCATAATCAAGCTTGCCTAAATTTTTTTCTTACATTGCTGTGATGCTGCTCATGCCTACATTGCACCACAAGTTAATTCATCCCATCAATATAGAAACCAATTGATCAGGCCCTGCTTCATGGCTGGACCATCACGGTGGGCTTGAGCAAATCAAAACTTATTGCTGCTCTGGGCAGTATACTATTCAATTTTACTTTTGTAAAATTGCTGCTGTGGACTCAAGTTTGGTCATTTTTGGCACTATGCATGACTGTTCAATCTAGTTAGTTAGCCCGCTTCATTGGGTGTCTTTTTCACCATACGTTTGTGCACCACAGAGAGGTGGTAACCACAGGTTTCACACTGCAATTCTGCATATCTCGTTTAGCTGTAGCACAGCCACATGCTTGGGGGTGAAAGTTCTCATTTGAACATATGGTCCACGGGTCTTTGAATAAACAGGGAAGTTGTGAAATACTGATCTGAAAATTCTAAATTGCTGTAAACTTAAAAAAAAAAAAACAAGTGGTTTGTTAGTACGGGGTCTCCCGGAAAAGTTCACGCACTAGAATGGCCTACAAAATTGGACATATATATTATTTAATACATGGATTAAATGATGGAGATGTTAGCACTGTCAATAACAGTGCGGACAAATCAAGTAGTAATATTTCTCGAACTGATATATTACTAGTTAGATTTACATGTTAGAATAAACATAAAAATCTTTATGTTAAATGCAAGTGATGTGCATAACTAAATTACACAATTTTTGTTCTTGAACTTTGACACTACTGGTGGTAACGTGGGGGTGGGAAAGGAAAGCAGCCATTGTCTTCTGGTTTTGACAGGTGAACAGATGAATCTTAATGTAGTATTCACAACGGAATGAATGAGAACACGGTGTGCGTTCGTGCTCCAAAAGTTTCTTTTGCTGCTTGAAAATAGATTTTTGGCTGGTCCAGAAGGTGCTCTGAAATGACTTAGACTGTTCACATCACTTCAGCAGTAGCTTGGAGTTACTTTCCTTGATTTGTTTTAGTGTGCGGTTTTCTACCAATTCTGTTCTGTTTGAATTGTGTGCAGTCACAAGGTCGGTCATCCTACGTGGGGACAAGGCACGCAACATGGGGCTCAAGGCTCATTCAACACAAAGTCTTTGCATCAGGAAGATTTCAGCAGCCACAAGCAATGGCACTTGGGTCTAAATTTGGTAAGTATGGCAATAGCTAAAAACCCAACTGCTTTTGTGAAAAAAAAAAATTGGGGGACATTTATGTTTAGCTTTAGCATATGACACGATAGCGGGAGGGCAGGGGGTGGAGGAGGAGAGGGGAGGCAGGGGCAGGGAGGGTAGCGGTGGGGAAGGAGATTGGAGTAGTGGGGAGGGGAATCCTATAATTGCTTGCATGCACAAGGGATCATGGAATTGCATGGGATTCCTTATGCACGCAAGACATTGTGAAATTTTCTCGACGCGCCGACGCTGGACGCCGGATCTTTTGCTGCATGGGAGCCTTAACGCTATTGTGTTAAAACATAACCTAACCTAGCTTCACTTATAACTGGAACATAGCTTTACTACACTGCCTATAGTTACATAAAACAATGTCTATGTGATGCTAGAAATGAGACATGGTTAGCATGTAGTCATATTTTAGAAGAAATGACGGCACTGTAGATATAATGGATCTTATACATGATAAATATAGGCCTATGATATGAGAAGTATGTAAGTGGTGGCTGCATCCCAAGCTGTCCATATTTATTTTGAATATCATCTCAAACTGAAGTGCTGAGAACACTGCTGTCACCATTTGTTTATCTGTAGCAACACCTGGCACAGTGCACAGAGATTGTATTGCAAGCTAAGCCTGACATTTCCAGCTCGCTCTGAGTATTCATATCTCTTACGGTGACAAGAGCATTGTATTCTGTGATGGTGGGGAAAGTCTAGTTCTACGTTAGAACAGCATCACTGCCGAAATGGGTGACTCTTAACAGTCAACCAGCTTAACTAGTTGAACAAGAGGAGTAAATTTCTATGTGAGCTGTGTAATTAATGTAGACCCCTGACCTTGAAAACAAACTCACTCCGCTCCTAAGTTGAAAAATGTCTAGTAAGTGAATATTAGGCTTTCCCATCAAATAGCTGTATTTTAGTGCAGCACTCTTTGCCAAACTTTGTCCATATCCTCTCATTCATTTGCCCAGGTATATCGGGGCTGTGCAGAGATACTGAAATGGTATTCGTGAACACCAGAATACATGTACTACGAAGCTAATATATAGCTTCTGAGATATAATGAAGTTTGACTTGATTAGCGGAAGCTAAGTTATAGTATTCAGTTGTCACATAAAACTTCTTTCAAACATTGGAAGCACTATCGGCATCATTAGTTTCTTTGCACAGCGAATAAAGCGTGGCTGACATTATATAACATATCTATTAAATGGCTCCTTTTTTGGCATATTCATATATATTATATTCATAAAGGGTTTCTTTCTCTTCCAGATCAAAGGGTACTTGGGCCTGGGGTCTCACCATCCAAGTAAATAAATGTGCTGTTTCTATTTCTATCCAACACATTATTTATGCAGTGTTCTGGCTTAACTGCATTTGCATGTACATACACAGTGATCGCATTGGAGACATGAAGACCACTCTCCAATTACAACATACAGCATGCCACAAATTTTACAGGCACAAAATGACTAACCTAAGGAAACTTCATGACTCACTGTTTGATTCATTGTCTGTTGACCAGTAGTAGGAAGTAAATTGAAGCAGCGAAACATATGCGGTGAAACGCTGAGCATGTCGTACAATGCGGTGGGAAGATGATAGAATCCGACAATGCTTAATTCTGTCGAATTCTGCAATCTTTTTGACATGTTGTACGAAGTGCTGAGCGCTTCATTGTGCCAGCATTTTGCACCTTCAATTTACTTCTTACAATGGTCAACCGGCAGTGACCTGAACGGTCAACATTTTTACGGTAACCATTAAATTAACGGTCAGTTGACCGGCAAATAAACTGCCACCATGCCGTGATCTTAGCGGCAGTCAGTAAATCTCGTTTACGGTCTGTTCAGTATCCCCCCGTGAAATTAACGGTATCTTTTTTTACTGTGACCGTTTAATTCACTGGGAGATGACGGTCAGACCGTAAATTTGAATTTACGGTCTGCCGTATAAATTACGAGAAGTTGCTGGCAGCCAGAATGCCGGTCAACTTACCGTAATTTTGACGGTTCCATTTTTTACAGTGTCGACAGCTTTAAAGCCTCCGCTGTTGCGTCACATGACGTCCCGTCCGGGGGTGCGCACAGGCGCTGATTAGATGCGAGTGCCGCGTCAGTGTTCGCGTGGGACTATGATGAAAACGAGCCCCATGCGAACGCTGACGCGGCACTCGCATCCAATCAGCGCCCGTGCCGGACCCCCGGACGTGACGTCATGTGAGCGTAACGCGCAGGCTTTGCTGTCACTAGGAGGTGTTCATCGTGTTTGTGCAGCCCATTTTCCCCTTAGAAGATTAGCCCGTCGCTCAGAACTGGGACGAAAATTGCTGCCCTACCCCGTTCATTCCTAAGCTGACAGTGTGGTGGAAGCTATACGCTTGCAGGACTAATCAGCCACCTCCCTTTCATCACCTGACCGCATTCTCTGAGCTTGGGTGTGCGCAAGGGAGCGCGATCACGTGGCAAAAGTGTAGCTGGTCCAACTAGCACGTAGCTTCCACAGCACTGTCAGCTTAGGGATGAACGGGGTGAAGAAATCAACTTTTGTCTGAGTTTCGAGCGCACGGGCTAATATTCTAGGGGAAAATGGAGGTGTCGGGGTACGCAAACGAGGGTCTTAGCAAGAGGAGTCCCTCCCTTTTCGTCTTCTTGAACTGTTTGGTACAATGCGCGATTTGTGAGCTTGAGAAAAGCTAAAAAGGAAAAATGTAGAAAAATTGTTTTATGACCGCTTCAAACACTTGAACGTACTTACAAAGAGCGGCGCTGCTCCGATGTTTAGTGCGGCTACGTAACGGTTCTCTGCTACGTCATGACTACGTAGCAAGATCCCCAACGTTGCTAGATTACCTCCCGAATAGGCTTCACAGGCATCCACCAGGTGCACATTGAAAGATCGTTTAATTAGCTTTAAATTTAGTTTTCTTGTGTCTTTCAACGAAAGACTGGTGTTTTTGAGGTTATGCTGCAACATGCAGAACAGTAAAGCCAAAATATGAGCGCTCGAATTTCGTTTTCGTACCCCTTTAAAGCAATGAACCGACCTTCCAGAACAAGCCTTTCGACGGAAAATTTCTCGTTTATGCTTCCTTCACTGTATTTTCAACACGCTTTCTCTCCGCCATAGCCTCCTTGCTCAGCCGTCCCTCCTTTACGCCAAGTCTTATCACTCGTGGAAAATTGATCGTTACACAGGCCGAACCTTGTCATTTCTATATTATTGTGTCCCCAAATCTGGCATCTGGTGGAATGACCTCTCTAATCCACAGCCACAAGATTTAAGCCAAAAGTTTTTGTGCTCTTATTTTGAATCATTTAGGGATTCTACGCTTTGTGCTTGTTTTTTCATGATTTCTATTGTGGCTGTTCTGTGTGGTAAGGTTTGATTATTGAGTGATTTGTTTCTTTGCTTTTATTCTTTTAGTTGTGCACTGATTGTTTTATGTTCCTGTTCTGGTAATTTTACTATTTTTTTAGTTTGTTTTCCCTCTAAAGGATTGTTCCCCCTTAGTTATATCCTTTTTAAAGGAACTTTTATGGCATTTCAATAAATATTTAAATAGATAAATCTGGCCGCACGGGGGCCGCACACAAATGACATAATAATTCGGAACACTGCTTGGATGTTAATGCAAACTGTGTCTGGGATGGTAAACATCAGCCAGGTCTGCCCTCGAAGTCAAGTTGGGGGATCTTACGTGCCAAACCAATCAAGGGCATCTGGCACGCTCCCGCGGAGAACTGCATTCGCTCTCGGAGTTAACCTTCGTAGATCGACTTCGCAAGCCACAAGTCTCCTCCGTTTGACGCAGCTCTTCGTGATCGTTGGACATCATCGTCATCGTCGGTCGATCTTCACACCTTGGTCAATGTCTGTTCGCAGTCCTCACCGAAGGCGTTCATCACCTTTCTTTCTAGTGGCGTCAAACCTCGGTCAAAGGTTACCCCGCACCTTCACCAGAATGTCACGCATAAAAAGAGGCAATGCTTGTAGAGCTCACATTAAAGTTTTGATAAAACAAACCTGTGCCTGTAAATGAAGCAAAAACAAAAAGAACCGTACATCCTGCGTAGGCGAAGGAACCTTCGCTGACTCAAAGCAACGCGCTTGAGCTGCTTTGTTCATACTCTTTCTTCAGGAAACATGTACAACCCGAAGGCGCGATTACTTTCTAGGATAAGTTGGAACTTTCCAAATAAGGAACGAAAAAGTCAAATATTGACTGGCGGGGTTTGAACCTGTGGCTGGCGTGTGGCATTAACGTTGATGAGTTTCGTTTCCTATTGACCAGGTCCTATCCGCGTGCGCGAATAATCATTCTTAAAGGGACACTGACACCCCCCAAAAATTGTTTTTAATTTTTTTTGCCAGGCAATTATATATGGTGCGAGAAGACTACACATTTAATATTTTGCTACAGAGACGCGTATATTTTTAAAAGAGCAAAAAAAATGCAACTGCTCGAAACCGAAACCGAAACCTGCGCACGGAGGGCGGAGAGAATATAGAGGAGGAAAGTGCCGGAAGTCACGTGGCTACACCCGGATCGTGCTTTTTCTTTTCTTTTTTCTCCTCAGTTTTTTCTTTTCTTTGTCCGCGCGCAGCAGACGACTTTTTTGACGGCGTGGCGGCAACCGTTGGCCGTGCGATCGCTTCGCAGTCATGTTAGTTTCGCTCGCTGTTCTGCCCTTCAAGGTGAGTTGTTTTGTACATTGAAGAGTTGGAAATAAGTAGTGAGTGAGTGCCCGTGGTGAACTCCCGTGTTCGGCTCCGAAAAAAATGCCCCTAAGATGTTGCGTGCAGAGCTACCTCACAAGTTCTGCGCCCGAAAGCGGCATTGTGCGGCAGAATCTGCAAAAGTTTTCCGAAAAATGAACAAGATCAGGACCAATGGCTGGCTGCAATTCCGGCAGAACAGTTACGAGCCCCTCGGAAAGCAGACCTTACTGGATTTATGTGCTCGTTGCATTAAATGGAAAGGGACTACATTGAGTTCGCAGGTTTTAAAAGGGAGTCTCATACAACTTCGTTCAGCGACGTTTCGTCCACATTTCTTCTTTTCACTGATAATTCCAAAAACGAAAATTGTAAATACCGCAAAATTTGCCCACTCTTGGATTGAACCCGGGTCCGTTGCGTGCAGAAGTGGACATCTTTCTACTGAGGTACTCTTGCAGGCAAGAATATCCACTTCCTAACAACAAACTTGTGGACTTCGTTGGGCATAGGCAGCTTCCTATCATGGACCTCGAAGCACGAGAATCGTGGAGTCTCGAAGTACGCATGCATATTCAACTCGAAGTATGGACTTCGTGCTTGACGTTGCGCGCTCTTCAAGCTCTTACCAATTCGTGTTCGTAAGACGAGCGATGTGTTCAGCCACGAAATGTGGCGACGACTCGGTGACGTTGCCGTGCTAATCTGCTTGGTGGTCGGGCGTGTCGTGCGGAATGAATCGAATTGTTTTGATCTGTCTAAGATTTCTCTTTCGAAAGGAGGCAGATTCGCCGGTACCACGAACGACAGTTCTGAAGCAGAGGTCCCTCGCCCGTCGTCCGCCGTCATCGCTGTTCATCCGGCGAGTCCACGATACGCAATACGACGTCATGTTGAGAATTACGTAGTGAACGCACAGAATTCTGACGGTTCCCTGCGCAACTTTTCTTTTTTTCAATCAGCGTATTTTCAGTTTTTAGAAGCCATAAAAAAATGCGTTTCATATATTTTTTTTACTTTTTTTAATATTAAGTGTGTGCCTACAATGACCCAGGACTTCGATTAAATTTGGTGGTTGTGTCTAAATCCTCACAAAACGGCCCGTGACCACGGAAAACAGAGTAAGCGCGACTCAAACCGGCCAGTTCTCGATCGGCGGTTTTCAGGAGGAAGGAAACCGAATTCGAACCCGCAAATTCTGTTCTGGGTAGTTGGGGTGTCATATGTCATGTACAACTAAAACCTCGCGGTGAGCGTAAATACCTTGTTAGTGTCCCTTTAATGATCGGTGAACTGACAACAGGAAGCAATCAAATTCAGAAAATGGTGGGAAAAACAAGGGTATTCCACACTCAAATGTAAAATTCTCTTTGTTTTCTTCGTTTTTCTTATTAACCAAACTTAGCACCAGACGCCTTTCTAGCTTACGGAGGATACCAGACTTGGGTATAACACTTCGCCGCTTAGAAGAATGGGCAAAAATATCAATTTATATAGGTCTCTTGTTTTGTTTTTGAAAGTGTGTTCCTATTTAGTTTGCATTAGAGCCATAAAACTAGGGATGTCGCGAACCACCCTAGGTTCGATTTCGAACGGTTTCGATATTTTTCGAAGCGAACGGAGGTTCGCATTCAAAAAATTTCGATATTTTCGTACCGACCGAGGTTTGACTTCAAAAGATTCGCAACTTTCAATCACAGTAGAGTTTCGAATTCGAAAAGTTCAAAGCTTTCACGGTTTCTAAAATTTCGGGTTCGAATATTTTGAATATTCTTTTACTTGAGGTTCGATAAAATTGAAGATTTCGAATTTTCCTAACTTAAAAATTCGAAAAAATTTGAATTTCTAGGGATTTGAAGTTCGAAAAATTCGAAGATTTCGACATTCTTTGGATATAAAATTCGAAAAACCCGAACGCTTCGAATTTTTCCAGACATTAAGTTCGAACAATTCGAATATTTCAATTTCTTTCTACATAAAGTTCGAAAAGTTGGGAAGTTTTGATTCTCCTTTAAAAGCTAACTTAAAAAAAAAAAGTTCGGAGATTTTGAATTTTTTTAAGTCCAAGTTTTCAACGTTCGAAGTCCGGTTTTAATGTTCCTCCACAGTCTCAGCTTGAAATAACGTTTTCACGACTCACTGGTTTTCATGAAATCAGGTTTAGAAAAGTTAGGGTGTGATATTTAGACTCCGCGAAGTTGGTCAGGCAATTAAATGAGACGACGAGTGTCCCGAATGTGCTGGAATATTTGCCAGTGCAAAGTGGCGTGTGTCCATAGATCAGTAATTTTGACCACCAGCCCAGGGGGGGGGGGGGGGGTCTTTAACGTGCATTGCGCAGTAGTGATCACACGAACGCACTAGCTGTTTTACGATACTCACCCAGTTCGAAACGGCCAGGGGCGGGCAGGATGTTGAGGCTCAGGAAAACCCTGAAGCGACCTGGCAAACTACCTCCCCACCCCTTGCACGCTGGTAGCAATTCGATCGAACGCCGCCCGAGTGACGCTGGCATATAGTAATTTAAGTTTTTAGTTGTCCTGGAGGTTTATTTTCCGGGACGGAGGAAACGCCCCGCAAAAAGTACAGAAGCCGACACAACTGGAGGTCGAGGAGCGTTCTACCATACAAGTGGCGTCGGAAGAGGAAAAACGGGGGGAGGGGGTGCTCTAGCCCCCCTTCGCCTCCTTCCAGATATTTCGGACTGTTAAAGAAAACAATACGGGGAAAGAGGGCGTGGTCGAGCTTATTTTAATCTGAAATTTTTTATGTGTATGTATAACTACTGTCGCTCTTCACTGCTTAAAATATCGCGTAGCCGCCGTAGGTGGTCATTGTCGGAAACTCGTCGTCAGAAGGCACTACTTGTCAAATGTTTAGAGGTACCGAAGTTCAAAGCTATGTCTTTTCGACCTCAATAACTGTGCCATTGGTAAAAGAAAGATAAACATAACAGTAAATGCGGGGATAGAAAGCTGGAGAAAAAAAGAAAAGAAGCTATAAAGATCCCACCGGAAGTGTTGTATTCTTGCATATTCAGAAGCTCAGAACTTCGAAACAAGTTTCTTTTACTCAAATGTGTACAGGCTAAAAGAAACACTTCCCAAAACGTAAAATAAAAGAAGTATAATGACGTGTTGAATTTGATTAATATTAGAAATCTTCCCCCTGACTTAATTTATTCCTCAACTTGAAAAAACAATAAATACATTATTTTGTATTCTGCAGATGGCAATTATATGTACTGTCTGTGGTGTTAATTTAAATGCGATACCTCAAGCAACTTAGACGAAAAACAAAATACCAAGTTTAGAGCATAATTGCCCGTAGATAAATGTTTGGACATTTCTTCGAAACTCATCTTGAGTAACAATAATCACATCTTAAGACGACACTTACCTAAGCAATACATAGATCATTCTTAAAAAGTTTAACATCTCAACCGTAAATAGTTTCGGCTTTAGCCCGCTTCAAATATGGCACAAATGACAACCGTCAAAAACCCGTCGTCCTTCGTCGCCCCTTCGGGAATTTATTTCTTTAAAACTGAGCGTGCCAGAACATTGTAATAAACGGCATTGTCTTTCGTAAGGAGCGCAGCACCGCGTGTAAGAATTCGAGAGAAAAACAAAATTACGAATGTACCTCACTACTTGAATTCAAATGAAACCGTACTAGAATGGAAAGTTGGGCGAGTTGGTATGAATCCATTTTGAAAAACAGCGCGAATAACACACGGACAAGAAGAGAACACACAGGACGATGCGCTGACTATCAACTATCTACTCAGAAGACATACAGAGAAATACACGCGAGGATTGCTGCTTCTTTTTCCTCTTCCACCAGTCATTCGCCATTACGCGCGCAACATTATAAATGAAATCAAATTAAAACACACCAGCACACTAAAACACGGTTATTCCATTATAGTCCAATCGTCGCGGTTATTCCTTATATCTTCATCGTCTTTCATCACGGGTTAAAGGGCGTCGGTTCGATGTACTAGTGTCAACGTAATTTTTTCAGCGCGTAACAAACTAAGCAGGATTATAAACGTGGTTAATAAGCGTGCTGGCAGGAAAAGTAAGCCAGAACTTTTTGGATGTCGCGTCAACCATGGCATGAAGTTCGTGTCCTGTGCCAAGGGGACTGTTTATGAAATACCTTTTTCATGCGGTCACTCATATATAGGTCAGTCGGGGCGTTGCCTCAACATTCGTCTACGCGAACACCACAGTTCTTTAAAAGGTAGCGCGTACTCCCATTTAGCTGTCCACTGCCGTGATTGTGGGTGTGAGCCAAAATTTAGTGACACAAAAGTACTGTTTAGACACAAAGATCAGCTATCAAGGGAGTTAGTAGAGGCTTATCATATAGCGAAACGAAAACCCGGGTGCGTGAGCCAACCTTCCATCAACCTAGTGGACAATGAGATAGTTTTTTTGGACATGGGTTGACCAGAGAATTGAAGATCGAGATTGAAGATCGAAGAAAGAAGAAAGGAGGAAGAAGACGCGATGACTTTTACCTGTGCTGGTGTGTTTTAGTGTGCTGGTGTGTTTTAATTTGATTTCATTTATAATGTTGCGCGCGTAATGGCGAATGACTGGTGGAAGAGGAAAAAGAAGCAGCAATCCTCGCGTGTATTTCTCTGTATGTCTTCTGAGTAGATAGTTGATAGTCAGCGCATCGTCCTGTGTGTTCTCTTCTTGTCCGTGTGTTATTCGCGCTGTTTTTCAAAATGAAACCGTACGCCGGTCTTTCGAAGTTCGACGAACGTCGAACTTTTACCTAAAAGTTCCAAGTTCGTCGAACTTTTGATTTTTCAGGATTCGATAGTTCGAAACTTTTCGAATTCTCTTAATAAACAAGTTAGAAAGTTCGACGATTACCGAATTCCTTGGCGTAGGAAGGTCGAAAGTTCGAAAAGCTTCGAACTTTTTTACAAAAAGAAATTCGAAAGGTCGAAAATCATCGAATTTTTTTGGTCTATCAAGTACGAAAGTTCGACAAGCATCGAATTTCGCAGCGTAATAAATCCGAAAGTTCGAAAGGAATCGAATTTTTTTAGCGTAATAAGTTCGACGGTTCGAAAAGTGTCGAACATCTTAGTTTAACAAGTTCGAAAATTCGACTTCCGTCGAATTTTACGATATAGAAAGTTCGAAAATTCTAAATCTTTGGAACCTTTCGAACCGCTTGATTCGATCATCGAAACTTCGGTTCGAAAAAAGTTCGCCGCATCCCTACATAATACCATGTATTTTCGAAGTATCGTAAATAAATTTTCTTTTGACAAACTTGATGATAACACACGGTGGTGTTATCACCTGCATTTTCGCCGTGACACCCTATCGCCTGACGCGCGAGGGGTAAATACAGTGCGTTACCGCGCTTCCCACACGCTCTGACTTCCAATGGAGCGGAGCCGGCGGCGTCAGTCACCGGGAAAAACGCGAAAGAAAATGCCCATCCTCAGCGCGCGCTCGGCCGCCGCTCTGCTCTCAGGCGTTCCTGAGGGGGCGGGGGGGGGGGGGGGGGGGGTTGAGGTTGTTTGACGAGAGCCCGCGTTTGGCCGCTGCTCTCGTGTCAGGCGTTGCCGGAGGGGGAACAGGGGGTGGCGGCCGCTTTTGCTTGTTTGCGTCCGCAATTTCGGCAGTAGTGAAACGTGGCCGTCCCCGCCTGCGCTCCGCAGACTAACTAAGGGGTGGAAGAGCGGCATTCATGTTTTCGCATTCACAATTCATAAGTGCCTATGTATCCTCGAAATTTTGTTCCAAGGTAGGCATTATTTCGGAGTCCCATTCTGCTGTATTTAACAGGGCCTTCAATGAGTACTTCATACCACTCTTTTTGAATGTAATAATTCATCGTTTTTAATTTACGCCAATCACCTTTTTAGTGGAAACCATTATTTGTTTACACCATTTAATGGGTTAAATTACAACGTGTAGTTAATTATCCGGCTCATAGTGACAATTAGACCCCTACAATATGGCCCCTGGACCGCATAACTCACATGCACAGATCGCATTAAGAGGCTTTCACAGCATTTTGATGGCAAATTGTAAAACTTAAAAAATACCCCGTATATCTGCTCAAAACTGTGTCATTCCCATATTCTTTATCTTTGGGTCAGTTTTCTTTTTGTATTGACCTCTTGCACTGATTTCGGACACCTGCAAACCTAAACCTAAGCCTCCACCGACCAGTTTTTTAGACCAAATAGCTTTTCCTTTCTCTCTAGATGCTACGTCTCCAATACATATATTGAAGAATTCATGATCAGTCCACGATCGCTTCTGTTATGACATGTTGCTGCAATGGTCTTTTTCACTAGTAGGTTGCTTCAGTAAGGAATGCTGTCTTGTATTCGTGTGTCTAATGGTGAGTACATGATTATATAATGACGTGTAATCAGATACTTGTGAATAAATATATATGCAGCTTTAATTTGTTAAAATGTCACCATACCAACAAGATGCTGAGAGTGGTATGGCAAGCGTACAGCATTGTGTTCTCGCCTTGCTTGGTCCCGTGTGCCTTAGGAATGAGGAGGCTGTAGCTTGGTTGCAAACATACACCATAAGCAAATACATAATGTATAGAAGTAAACTGGATGGCGACGTTCACCGTTGTAAGCTGTGCTGGTGACGCGATCCTAATAAACAAAGCTTTATATTATACCGTGCTTCTCCCAGACATCCGAAAACTCTGTCCCTTGTAGCTTCTGCGCAATCATCAAGTTTAGCCTGTCGTTCATCTCCGGCGTCAGGTGGGTTTTGTAGTCCCCGACAATTCCCTTGCGAACAAGCTTAGCCTCGCTAGGTGTCTCTTGGGAAACCTTGTGGAATAGCCTCAATCCCTCCGGAACATCTTCCTCAGCTGAGCTAAGTGGGTTGGTGAAGAACTTCCCCAAGGAGTCATTGGTGTACTCTTTCATGGCAGACACATCGCTGTGCTTAAGAACTTTCTCGAGGTACGCTGTGTCGTCCAGCAATTCATGATAGTAATTCTCACCTATAAACTTAGCGATCTTCAGCACCTCTGTGCGTGGGTCCTTCTTAATATCCTCGTAGTGCAAGAAGAGAACGTTAGGATCATTGCGATGCTCGTACCAGGAGAGAATATGCTCGAAGTAGTCTCCAAAATCGGTCTCCCCGTTGCAGAAAAGATCAAAGAACACTTCGAATGTTCCGTTGGTGAACTCATAGCCCGAGAAACCTTTCGTGTGGTAATAAAAGGATGTGACGCAGTCTTTTGGATTGCGGCAGATATATATGTACTTGGCATCCTTCGAGTAGGGTATCATCGAAAAGGGCAGGTGGGACTTGATAGCTCCCGGTCGGTTCATGGTGTGGGCAGAATCGGCCCCCAGCATTTCGATGAAGGGACTGTTCTTGAGAAAATCTAGACCACTCTTGGGTTTCTCTCCCCTGCTGAAAATGAGGTACACGATGTGCTGAACCCACGTGGTTCCGCATTTGGGGTACGTCACAATGAACACGTCCTCAGGAGTCGGCTTGTAGTTGAGAGCAGACTTGAGCAGATCGCTATCAAAGGCAGTCGACAAGCGATAGCCGTCGAAGTCCAGGTATCGAGGGCGTACGGTAGGGTCTCCCATTATCTTCAGTCACCTGCGGAAAGAAGAAAAATTTGTGTGATGAGACAGCAGTTTTACAAGTTTATACGAATGTCAAAGCCTAGAAACTCTAAGGTGTGGTCCGTGTCTCAGAGACACAACTTGTGAGATTTTATTTTTTATCTCAGCTAATTGTAAGTACCAAGCGCTAACAGCGAGGACCAAGCTAATTATGAAGACCAATAAAAAAATTCACAAATGAGCTGTTAAAAAAACTCGACAAGCTCACAAAGAGGAAAACTCGCTCACGAGGCTGAAAAACGGTACATCAGTCACAATTCACATTTATCTGCGGGTTTCTTTTTTTTTTTTTAGCGACGACAGTATTTTTGTTTTGCATTTTATTCGCAATAAAAAAATGAAGTGTGCAGCCGTTGCGGTCAGGTAGCCATTGAAAATTAAGCTGGAGTTAAAGATAGGCTGTAAGTGTTCCGGAACTATCGATCGGAGGCTATTGAAGCAAAAAAGAGTACCGAACACACAATTCCGTGGTGTGTTTATCTTCTTTTTCCAGTCTACTAGTTTTTTTAAACAAATATATGGTTATCATTTTGCTTTATTTTAAGAGATATTCCGGATTGCGAAGGTCTTTATTGGAAGCACTTCAATATATCTGAACCGGATATACACAATATAAAGCCGGCAGAAATATAAATGCTAACGTATACGAAAGAAAATTCAACGAAATTATGTCAAACTTTAATCAAAACGACAATAAACGAATAATGAGTATAACAGTCATCCACGTTGCAGTGTTAAGATAAAACAAAAACAAAAAAAACTGGGGACGATTATACGGTGTGTTAAGTTTAGATAGTGGCCGCTTTTTTTGTTTTGTTTATTGTCATTAACGTTTACGCCGTCTCCAAATGTTTCCGCCAAATTTAGCGGTGAAACTGGATAGTTTCACCGCTAAATCACGTGACGTCAATTATTCCTCTAAATTAAGCTGGGAAACTGAAGTGGTACACAGGTCGCGTGGCATAATTTTTCCCGCTACATTTAGTGGGAAACCTGAATTTTGTCCGAAGGGCCCGTGACGTCAGATCACGCGACATCAAATTTTCCGCCAAATTTGGCGCGGAAACTAAATTGGTGTATAGGTGACGTGACGTAAATATGTTACGCTAAATTTAGCGGAGAAACTGACTTCGTGGATAAGTCACCTAATGTCAAATTTTCCGCTAAATGTTGCGGGGAAACTGAATTCGTTTACGCTCACGCCGTCACGAAACCGGGGGTGACGGGCCCGTAACAGCTGCCGTTGTAAAACAGTTGACAGGCCATACTTTCAATATGAAAAGTAAAACAAGAAAATGTTTCTCTAAATAATGTTTCTTTAGCACTTACATCCTTCATTAGCTTGGGCGTACTCGAAATAGAAAAATTATGATTTAAAATTGCACCGAAAACGGAAATGGCGACCCGGATTTTTGACACCTAAGTGAGGGTCAAATAAAACGCGTTTTACGAGTGTTTTTTTTTTTTTGTACAGTGCCCTTTTTTTTTTCAAGTTTTGTGTGGTACGTTAGATACTTTCAAAATCAGCGAATATATTTTATGGCTTGTTAAAAAAAGTTTTTTTTTTAATTTACAAGTTTGCATGTGAGAAAATAAACGATACCGGGTATTTCGAATCATATTATCTCATAACGCGTCGCCGATGGTTCATCCTTCACCCAAAGTCGAAAGCATATTTCGACTTCGGGCGAAGCGAAATTCTCAACTTAATATGTTAGTTAATTTAGGGGTTCGTATGATTTTAAAAATAATTTTAATCGGGAAATGCCACCGACCAAACAGCGGAGGCGAATTGCATCTGCCGTCAACATAGGACACGCTTCTTTTTTTTAAATTAAAATGTTAGGAAACCGTTTATAACTTTGGTATTCAATGACGTTAGATCCAGAGACCCTAAACCCTATCGAAGCTTTGTTCATCTAAAAACTTTTCTTAATGAACCAAATGACGTGACTTTCTTCGGAATACGTGAAACCAACAAGGATCAATTACGACTCGAGAGGAATGGAGCGCGCCTTCTACCGTAAATTCCGTTTTGTTTTTCTTGAATAAAACAACATGACGGAATGTGAAATTGTTAAGTAATAGCTAAGAACACGTTAGTTACCTCTCCTTTAGTATGCCTAGAGTAAATAAAATGCAAGTTTCAAACATAAAAAATATTCGAAAATCAATCCGGCATCTCTATTTCTTTTTTGGGCCATTAAAATGTTGATGTTGTAACTGCCTCAGTCTAATAGATGACATAGAACAAGCTGATATTCTTATATATACCGGGGTTAAAGTATACTTCTGGGCGGTTCCGTTAGGATTAAGGCAGTCGGATACCTTCTCTTTTTTTATTTCCCATATTTTTATTTGATTTTGCGCATGCCTTGTGGAAAACAGTGACTTATATAAAAAGTCCAGACATATTTAGTGTTGAGGAAATACAATCCCAAAGCAGCCGGGAAGGACAGCAAGGTTTTGACGATTGTCGTCGATGATTGATTCGCCCTCGATCCAACTACAAACGACAGATCCTTCATACTTCTTTATTATTGTAATCCATGTACGTACACTTTAGCAAGACAGCATTTAGTCTTATGTTGTATATTTGTAGTATCTAATTTCCCTAAAATTACCATCCAGGCCTCTGCAAACAAGTTTGCGCAAAAAAAATTAAGATTTTTCTCCAAGTAGAGTTTTCAGATGAGGACATCCAAATTAATGCCACGAACAATACATGTGATTGCCTTTCAAACAGTATAATGTTTGTTTATATTGTTCCATTGTTTGTTTATACAGATAAATAAATTACGTTCTATGATAGGTTAACAAATTTTCAAATTAAGAGGGGTTTTCTTAAAAAAAATGTCATTTTAATTTCTTTTTTTCTTCTATTTCTTATGTGTTTTTTTCTACCATATATAGTTCGTAAGAAGTAAATATTTGGTATCAGAGTGCGAACTTTTCAGATAGTTCATAAATCAGCAGCGGTCTACAGCGGGTTTTAACTTTTTTGACGCTTGCAGTGTCTGCCAAGTTTGAATAAGCCCCTAAACTATTTGCGGTACATAACCAATAGTTTTTAAAATAATCTAAATATAGTTTTGTCAAAGGTGATACTAAAAGTCGTTTATTCTTAAAAAAGTTTAAACAAATATAAAAACACGCTTTCGGGGAAAATTATCAACAAAATATACGATTTTCTTTTTCCTAAGTTTTTGAGTAAATCATCTTTAAGTTGATATCACATAAACACAACTTAATTACCTTTCAGTTACGTTAAGGTAATTTTTTCGCGCTTGTTTACATTTTGTAAATATTTGCGAAAAGCTGATGTTTCTCCTTTTACTCTCCTTGTGCGTGACACACCAATAAATAATTTTTAGTCTTTTATTGCCTCACCTACTATAGACTTTTATTTTTACTCACCACACAGTTGGTTACTAATGAAACGTGCTTTCAGAATACTTGGCCTCTAGACATGCGACAAAACAGTACTTCTGGCGGCAGGTTCATGGCCGTAGTAGTCTGCGTAATAATTCAAGCAGTAAACACCAACACTTTTTTTCTTTTGGGTGACGTCAAATATTTGCAGAATAAGTGCGCTTCTGACTAGATGTTTCCGCCATTTCAGTGGTGCATTTCAAGTGGAAAGAAAAAGCCCTCGGTGTACGGTTGTGCCGCTACTAGCATATTGGTCAAGAACAGGGGTCTTTAAACCCCGGCCCGTGGGCCAAATCCGGCCGGTGGGCCAAATCCGGTCCGCGGAGCTCTTCTGACCTGCCCGTCTTGCCGTGGTCCTTTCAGTCAAGCCCTACCCGCTGCCGGCTTCTAGTAGGCCTGCTGCTACCGAGACGAAAATAAGCGCACGTTAGGAAACTGCGTCCCGAAGCGCACCGGTCGCGCAAACCAATATATCCAGGCCGCACACAGTATTGGGCCAACATTGGATTTGATGTGGCAAGTAATGGTCCAGCAGTGGCCCAACTGAGCCATATGTTTACCAATATTGGCATTGGTTTGGATAAAAATGGAATATAATATCCAATGGTTTTCCAATATTGGTGATACGTTGGCATTGGCTGTTAAAAAATGAACTGTCAAAGCCACTGGCTTTCCAATATTGGATGTATGCCGGCTTAAGCTGTCCAATATTGAACTGTCAAAGCCAATGGCTTTCCAATATTATATGTACACCGGCATAAGTTATCCAGCTGGAATGTCAAGACCAATGGATTTCCGGTATTGGATATACGCCGGCTTAAGCTATCCAATATTGGACTGTTGGAGCCAATCGATTTCCAATATTGCATATACGCATGCATAACCTGTACAATATTGGACTGTCAGAGCCAATGCTTTCCAATATTGGATAAACTCTGGCCTAAGCTGGTGAAATATTGAACTGTCAAAGCCAAGAGTTTTTCAATATTGGTGATGTGCTGGCATAGGCTGGTCAATATTGTACTGCCATAGCCAATGGCTTATCAATATTGGATATGCGCCGGTATAAGCTGTCCACTATTAGGTTGTCGGAGCCACTGGCTTTCTGATATTGGCTATACACAGGCATAAGCTGTCCAATATTTCACTGTCGGAGCCACTAGCTTTCTGATATTGGCTATCCGCCCGCATACTTCTGGTGCAGCTCAAGATAGTAATAACGTCGGAACGGATACGTTGCAAAAATTACATTGTAGCTTCAGCCTTTTTGCCTTCCATCACTGAAAGTGAGCTCCGAGATTATTTATTTTCTTTTAAACAAAATAAATCGCCAAGCTTCGATAAAGTTCATATACGGGATCTGCGTCGAAATTATGAAAAACTTAAATATGTACTCTTAGGAATATTGAATGATATAATCGAGACCGGAATTTGGCCGACGGGAATGAAAACTGCTATTGTTAAGCCGCTTTACAAGGGAGGGGCAGCGGATGATTTTACCAACTATCGTCCTATTTCAGTTTTGTCGTGCCTGGCGAATTTACTAGAAAAACACCTTTTGAGGGCAATGACTGGTTTCGTAGAAAGGTTTGGCTTATTGTCCGATCATCAGTATGGGTTTGTTGCGGAACGAGGAACCCAAGCGCTTTTAGATAGTTTTGGAGATTGCTTGCATACAAGTTTTGATAATAATATGTTTTCATGTGCAGTATTCTTGGATGTGTCGAAAGCTTTCGACAGCATAAATCACAGAATTCTTTGCTCCAAACTATACAAGCTGGGTTTTCGAGGTCCGTTTTTTTCACTCCTAAAAGATTACATTTCAGGACGTTCCCAGGTTGTGGTTTTTAAAAATCAAAAGAGTAGTAGAACTTTTTTAACGGCTGGGGTACCGCAAGGTTCAGTGCTGTCGCCTTTACTTTTTTAATTTATATATAAATGATCTCCCTAGTGCTGTTTCACAATGTAAAGTATTTCAATACGCGGACGACACGGTGTTGGTGTCATGTCATGCAGATTACCTTATCGCCAATCAACATCTTCAAAATGATATTACTTGTACAATGGATTGGTTTAGTTCGAACCTGATTAAGGTGAATGCGTCAAAGACAAAACTGGTTTGTTTTAAAAATCCACTTAAACGGGTTGAACTCCCACTTCCTGTAGCGCTACATACTTCCAGCTGCAGATCTTGTGATTGCGAAATTAATGAATGTGTCAAATCTGTAAAATACCTCGGAATATACTTCGATAGTGATTTATCTTGGTGCACACACTTGACGTATTTGTGCGAAACGTTAAGAAGCGTTTGGTGCTTACTATACAATGTTAAAATGTTTCTGCCTTTCTCTGTTAGGAAAATGATAGCACAGGCTTTGCGATATAGTTATTTACGGTACGGCATAACACTTTTTATGGGATGTTCGTTGTTCTGGCGCGCAAGAGTTAATTCGTTGTTGAAAAATATTTTGAAAAGTGTCGAGTTATGACATGCCAGACGTCTCAAGTGCAGAGATATTTCAGGAACTTCACATGTCGTCTTTTGAGGGACTTTTTAGGGAAACCGTCGTTCTGCGTCATTTCTGGAGCTCTAATTTCAAAGCCCCTTATATTCAACAGCGGCCAATGAGGCCGTCTCTTCGTTTTGAGGTACCGCGTATTCGAACTCGCTATGGTGAGCGTGTGAGAGTGTATTATGTGCCGCATGTATTTAACCGCCTACCAGAATCAATGCTTTTTATAACGTCGAGAAAAATACTTAGGAATTTGTTACGGAACTTAGAGGAATAAAGTAAAATTTTAAAGTGCATTGTTTTTTGTTACTTGTTTTTCGTTTTTCTTCTTTTTTTTAACATTGCGGTTGCAGTGTGTCTAAGGTGCTTGGTGTGTGTATCTTTTTGGTTTGGTTTAAGACGCACTGAGGTTTCAGAGAACGGGTGTGCTATACACTGTAAATTGCTTTCAATTAATCTTCTTCATTATCTAATCTATGTGATTTCGTCACCTGCCGAGCCAGGTACACAAGCCCTTGAGGCTTATTCCGGCTCGCTATTGTATTTTGAAAAATGATTGTTCTATCAATAAAGCTATGTTCTATGTTCTATGATCTGTAAGCTATCCAATATTTGACTATCGAAGTTAATAGCTTTTCAATAATGGAAATATGCCGGCATAAGCTGTCCAATATTGAACTGTCGGAGCCAATGGCTTTCTGATGTTGGCTATACGCCGGCATAAGCTGTCCAATATTGAACTGTCAAAGCCCTTAGGTTTCCCATATTGGATAAACGCCGGCATAATTAGCTATCCAATCTTGAAGTGTGGGAGCCAATGGATTTCCAATATTGCATATACGCCGGCGAAACCTCTACAATATTGGACGGTCAGAGCCCATGCTTTCCAATATTGGATATACGCTGGCCTAAGCTGGTTAATATTGAACTTTTAAAGCCAAGAGTTTCCCAATATTGGTGATGTGCTGGCATAGGTTCGTCAATATTGTACTGTCATAGCCAATGGCTTATCAATATTAGATATGCGCCGGTATAAGCTGTCCACTCCTAGACTGTCGGAGCCAATCAATACGAAAATGATCTATGGACGTCTATGGAAAATCCTATGGTGAGCTATCACAGTATTTGGCCCTCTTTTGTCAGCCATAAGAAAACATAAAACACGCTATAGCTACATACAAAATAATCTGTGTCTTCAAAGCTATGGAATCTCGACCATTCAGATTTCTATAGCTGACTGTAGAATAATATGTGCCTATGAGGCTATATAGACTCGCGACTACTCAATTTCCTTTAGCGAGCTATAGAAAATTGTTTGTCCTTTAAGAGATACTGAATCGAAACTTAAAATATACAGAAAACATCTAGAGATAAGTCAAATAGGATCAGATAAACCTGTAATTGATAATCGCATAGTCATATTTTAAGCGGATGGCTATATTTTTCGTTCTAAATGCCTGGATTTTGGCGAGCGCTTCAAAATCAGCCGTCGAAGAGCGCGATGCATCTCGGGAGATCCGGCCGATCCGGCGCGGTCTTGACGTCATCATGCCTCGGAGGGCCAAGCGTACCGTAGTTATGAGTCTTGCCGCTTGGACGCGTCAACGTGTTACAATCTCGCTTAGTCGAAGTACCCGAGGGCTGTAGCATATCGCGGAGCCGGCGGAGCGGCGGAGCTGCCTCGAGTGTACGGTCGCCGACCAATGCGACGAGAGCGGTGGGTATGATGGCATTAATAAGGACGAAGACGCCGCCACGCCGCTACATCACAAGTGGCCATGATGGCCGAGAAGCGATTCGGCCTAGAGTCGTATTTGTACGACCTGTCCGCCTTGTCTTCGTCGTTCGGAACAGGTAACAGAGCGTATTCACGAAACGATCTTACAGCAGACCTAAGAAGAGATCCGTAATCACGAATCGAAATGATCGCAAGTTTTTCGTACGCTACGATGAAATCCTATGACCACGCCTATGACAGCTACAAAGCTTTACGCACTTTTTCTGATCAAATCTACATCGCCGGCAACATTGCTGACTTACGTCGTCACGACGACCAACGTGCATTTCTGTGCTCTCTGTGCGCGTCCCAACGAGAGAAAAGAAAACAAAAACGTACTTGAAACTGAACGCCGCGGCGGAGACAAACGCGAGAACCACGGATACCTGAAAAAGCTTCAACGGCACCGACCAAGCGACCACCAAAGACGCTAGGCTTAGCAAAACACTTCGACGACCCGGGACAAGACCATCTGCAAACAACCGGCTGGCTTGATGAATGGAATACGCCCACGCGACCTTTGTGGACCTTTCTTGTAGGAATAGTTTGAACCCTGACCTCTACTTTGGGGTAAGAAAGCCAGTCTTTCCCTTCGTCGAACCTAGCTTGTTTTCAGATGCAGCGGTGACGAGCGCTCTCGTCGAAAAGGGACTCTCCCTGATTCAATCTCCTTTTTTGTGTTATAGAGCTCAAATAAACGCCATATGAATTGCCTTCGCAACATGGGTACGTACACGTTTTTTAAGATGTCAATTTTATTCCGACATGATGGTACGCCAACACATGCCGGTCCAATCTTTCTCTGCCGAGCGTCACGTCAACATCGAGTTCCGATTGTGTGGAGGCCCAGTGGTTCATAAAATCGGTTGTAAAAGATCGTTCCCGAAGCGGTTACCAAGAGTGCGGTGCCAGTGCGGTTCCGCTCACAGTGCGAACAGGTATTTACGTGGATATTGCTGACACTCTTTACTTCAAACGTATCTCCCGCATCCCCGAAGCCACGAAAAACGCCGCAGCGATTTGTTCACATGCGCGCCGCTTTCCAGAGCCGTACGGACCGTCTCCTTTTAACAACGATGGTGGTTGTGTTGACTTCTTAGCGATCGAGCTCGTTACCAGTTGCAGTCGACCAAGGCGGCAATCTCGTCATCAGGAAAGGTGGTCATTCGGGCCCGTTTAAATAGACATTTAGTAGTGTGAATATTACATCGCACGTACACAATCCCCAAACAGGCGTTGCCGGAAAAACCACCCGATACTAAAACGAACGGTGGCCAACTCTGCTGTTACTTTCTTCACCAAAGCGCCTCAGTACTACGTTCAGGCCTAAGTAATATCTATGAGTGACCGTACTTCCTGTTGTGGCGCTGCTCTTGCGGACATGTTGTCGTCACGACATTCCATCGAAGCTTTACAGACATCCACGAGGTGGTTTTCGGTTATCGTTCTATTCAGTTTAAAATACGTTTTCTCGCGTTATCCTATGGAATATTGGTGTTGGTGAAGTCCTATTTTAACCCTCTTCATGTTCAAGCAAAGAGATAGGCTCTAGAATTTGGTTTCCGTACCGCTTTAATGCTATAGATCCGCGACTATTGAATGGGCTTCAGCAGGCTATGGAGTGGTGTACGTCCCTAAATCTATAGACTCGCGACCATTGGATGTTCTTTAGCCGACTCAAGAGTACTTTTTGCCAGCAAAACTATAGGCCTCCGGCCTTTCAGTGTACCTTAGCCGTCTGTAGAGGGATGTATGTCTCTCGAGCTATAGATTCGCGGCCATACCATTTTTTCTTAGCCGGCCCAATGGTGTTTTATGCGACCTAGGCTATAGACCCGCGACTTTCTTCTTTGCACAGCAGAAGTAGGAAAGTGGAAAAGAGTCATTCATGCGCACGCTCGGAGTGAGAATTATATTTAGCTAGCTTAATGGGGTGTATGTCGCCGATGCTTTATAACCGCGATCACAAAAGCGTCATTAGCTGCCTATAGGACTATTGCAGTTTTTTTTTCGGCTGCTCTCCCTCCGCATTGCGTTACCTCGGCGTTGATGTCATCGTCATCTCAATCTTCCGTTTTTTTTTTTAGATTTAATGATCTATCTCTCTCTCTTTCTGTGTATCTTGAAAGTATATGCATTTCGTAGCGATAACGTCCTCTACTTTGTCCGTGTCCTTGCCATGTTTGTATTTCTTTATGCGTGCTGTATATTTTATATTTAATGTTTTTGTGTATATTTCGTCGTTCTCGACGCAGGCGTCAACGAAGATAAAGCCGCTACCGAAATAGTTCTACTCTTGTTACGACAGTCTATCGCGCTATAAGGTCGTCTATTGGACTAGAATTAAGTCTCGAGAGGGCTGCTTCGACTGCCAGGCCACATGTCATCTGTGTAGGCAGAGCAACGACACAGCAATCGCGACCGGAGAGCCGACTGCGCCTCGATAAGGCCGTCCGCGCTCGCTCTGCGGAAATGCGAGTGAGGGACTCCCGAACACTTTTAGCTTACTGAAGATGCAAGACGCTACTTTGTTGTCGCGAATCCTTTCCCCTCCGAACGGCTACGAAGCCGTTGCGCACGGCGTACCCTACGCAGCATCTTTCAAAAAACGTTCGCACACACACATGTGCGCGGGTAACGGCACAAGCGAGATCGCGTGGTTTGACGGATGACGCATTAGCCGTTGACGATCTCGGGATGCCTGCTTGCGGAACAATAGTTTCGCGTGTGGTGCAGCCTGCGGGGCTGCTGTGGATTCCACTTCTGTGGTAAATGGTGTCTCGGTCCAAAAGTCCTACCCGTATGTCGGCAAGAAGCGATTTCTACAAAGCAGCCCAAGACATTCTTGTGAAGCGTTTAGTGTTCGGTTCGGCAAAAGACAGCTTGTGCTACTTCGTTTGAGTTGTAAGTTTGAGATGTGCAATATTCTTTTATATCTAAATACAAGGTCGGCGTTCTTTTT
This sequence comes from Ixodes ricinus, assembly GCA_037355805.1. NCBI lineage: Eukaryota > Metazoa > Arthropoda > Arachnida > Ixodida > Ixodidae > Ixodes > Ixodes ricinus. The sequence goes on along the minus strand of JAZHYW010012751.1, from coordinate 5,987 downwards.
TTTATTAAGATGTACGGTGTCAGTTATCAAAATATAAATTTATGATTTTTTTACTTTGGTTTTCCAGTTTTCCCCCTTCCCAGTTATTCCAAATAGCACAGGCTTTCTTCTGAAGCAAAATAATAATCGCAATTGTGCAATAACAAACAAATAAAACTCAAATAAAAGTTTCACAAAACTACACATGCCTTGCACCTACGTCATATGACGACGTCGAACGCCGGTAAGCAGCATGCTGGTGGTTGACTCGACGGTCCTTCGCAGCGAGAGCAGTGGTAAGCCGGTAAACTGCGCCGCGCCCGGCTGTAGCAATTACTACGTATACCGAACATCATTTCGTCGGCATGTCCCGCGAGACAAAGTAGCCATCAAGTTATACTCCAAGTCACTAGTTGCGTGCAGTACAGGCGAAGGCGACGCAAGGCGAGGGGGAAAAGAGCAAGCACCAGGAACGCTGGGGGGACCTTTATCTCTCTAACGTTCCTAGTGCTCTCCTTTTTCCCCTCACCCCACATTGCCCTCCTCTTCTGTCCCGCTTGCTTAGTGCTCGCCCTTTCTCTCTTCGCCTGGCGTTGCCTTCGCCTGCACTGCACACAACTAGTGAAATGGAGTAGAGAAAGTACGATCAGCAGGGGGAAGGGATGCGGCCGCGGATTAGAGATTTTGCGGGACGCATTTCATAGCGGTGAGGACGGCACTTTTCTGCCGTTGTTTACTTTCGCGCGTGCCTTCGCATCCGCTTCTGTTCGTTCGCGGTGTAGATGCCCTTTATCTTTCGTCACATCACGCCGTTTCTACGCTTCGAGCGCACCTGCTATGGGGCTCCCGGCCGAGTACGGGCGAGTGTCGCGCCGCGAGCCCGGCCAGACGGCGATCGGTTGGCGGCGGGCTCCGAGTGCAAGCTCGCCCAGACGCCGCCGACGGGACGTCGGTTTGTGCCGTCCGCGAGACGGTAACCTTTCTAAACAGCAAAACTATGCAGGCCAGCCGGTTAGGAAACATTATAATATAAGCCCTGAGACAATGAGCGTTGTCTTTCCGTTATTGTTTTATCTTTGTATCAATGTTTATATTATGACTGTAGCCTTGCGTTGCTTACCAGTACTTTGCAAAATCGTAAACAATTTTTCTATAAGCCGACTCCTAGAGCCGCACGTCACGTTTTGCGGCGTGCAAGTAAATGTGTTTTTTTTTCGGCGACACGAGAGCCCTTTGCGTCAAAACTCAGCGGAATATCGAAACTTTCTGCTCGTCACGCAATCGCACCAATGCCGAAAAATTCCGCACGTACTGGCTGAACGTCATCATCGTAAGCTCGTCTCGTTTTTCCAAGTTCACATCAAACAAAACTAGATAGCTTTGATGAAAATATGGTGCATGTCAGCGCATGCCCGGGCAGTTAGCGGCATCCTACGCCTTGGTAAACGCATCCGCGCGGTGTGAACTCCAACAACAGCATGGCGCAGGGCCCCGTCCTTCCCTAGCGTGACGTCACGTGCAAGGCATGTATTGATTGGTTCTGAATTTGTAATTTGCATGCTAGATGTGCATGGTACAAAGCACGAGTGATTTGCTTTTCTTCCTTGTAGTTTTTCTATACACGGGTCTGGACACACGTAGCGGGGATTCAATATACAATGCCATTATTCTAATATCCAGGTCATAGAAAACATTTCTAACTGTAAGATAGCCAATGGATCACTGGACTAGCCAATGTTTGGAGTAAACTACTAATGTTTGTAGTATACATAGCCGACAGTGGCCAAATGTTGGCTAAATTTACGGTTGGATAATGACCCACTATTGGTGCCAATGACGGCCAATGTCGGCTGAAACGGTGGCTAGATAATGGCCCATCATTGGTACAAAATAACTGGGTCAATATGGGATGGCACGATGGTCGAGCAACGGCCCAGCAATGTCAGCAATGAAGGGCCAGCATTGGCTAGATCGATGGGAAAACATTGGCACCAATGACGGCCAACATTCGATTGGATAGCGCTTCCAGTATTGTCCAATATTACGCCGGTCTTTTCCAATGTGGGACCACCATTGGCGGGAACCATGGTTTAGCAATGGCCCAACATTGGCACCAATGATATGGCTAACATTGGCTGGAACGATGACTGAACAATAGCCCAACTTTGGCACCAATGACTTGGCCAGCGTTGGATCGGGTAGCGCTTTCAATATTGTCCGATATTGAGGCTGGTCTTTGGCAATGGTAGGCCAGTGTCGGACCAACATTGGTGTGCTGCCTGGGTACTAGAAAGAGCGAAAGAAAACTGTCTACCGTGGCGCGGGTCATCTCGCAATAATAATAATCGGACATTGTCATCACCCCCATCCTTAGTCCCGTCTTATATCTAACTACGTATGTGATACGAGGGGTGATCAGAAAGTTTTGCAACTGGCATATATCAAAAACTACCAGGGCTTTAAAAAAATAACAACATAATTCCCTTTCACACTAATGCACTTCTCCCATTTGCCTTAAAAGCTATTAAATGACCTCGCAAAAAAGAAATAATTTTCTTTCTGCTTGTTAAGCCACTGCTCTGTGGCAGTTCGCAGTGCACCCAAGTCATCAAACCTTGTTTCTTTTATGCGATTTTTTTTTTCAGATTCGGGAATAAACAAATGTCCTTAGGGGCCAGATCAGGACTGTAGGACAGGGTGGTCAAGCTCTTCGAAAGCACTCTCAAATGACAGCCTCGGCAACGCGAGACTTGTGAACGGGGCGTGGTCATGCAGGAGGAGCACACCTCTTGTCCCCAAGCCTCATCGTTTTTTCGATGGCCTCATGCAGTTTGTGGAGAACATTGGCATAGTATTCGCCTGTTATTGTCCGGCTGTTTCCCAGATGATCAATCAGTAGGATACATTTTGCGTCCCAAAAAGCTGTCGCCATTACTTCTTCCCGAGCGTTACGTCTTACATTTTTTCGGAGGGGGACATTAATGCCTCCATTGCATAGGCTGTTGTTTTGTTTCTCGGTTCCACAGGTAAAGTCACGTCTCATCCCAGTCACAAGGCGGGCGAGAAAGTATTCTTGGTCGCTTTCATAGATACTTAAAAGCTCCCATGACGAATGCAAGCGGTGCTGTTGATTTGTCGTAGAGAAGTTCCGTGGTTCCATCGTCCCTAAACCTTCGGCATACGCAAGATGTCATGGATGATTGAGAAAGCACTGCTATATGAAATGTTTAATTCTGTAGCAGCTTCGAACACTTCATCGGCGATTCTTCGTGATGAGGCTCTCGCTAGACTGAATGATCCAAATCGGTCGAAGTGCTAAGCGCCTGACCTCAAGTCGTCTCGCACGTCCACACGACCGCGTTTAAGATCGTCGAACCAACGAGTTACTGTAGAATATGAAGGGCATTCATCGCCATACACATCCACCATTCTACTGTGAATTTCCTTGGCGGAACTGCCTTCTTTGCACAAAAGCTTATGACGCTTCGGTGCTCAAGCTTGAAATCGGGGAAGGACACCACGTTTAACTGACTGGTGTAGACCAAAAGAGGAACCGGAAGTCTTGATATTACGAACATGTTTGGCTATAGAGATGAGCTAACCAACGAGTATAGAGACATCACTGTCAGACTTTTGGTTATAGCCGAGTTGCAAAACTTTCTGATCACCCCTCGTAATTCCTTTGTGTTCTCAGTATATTGTGCTTAGTGTACTGTGTCGTAACTATCGCGTGTTGCTAGCATCAGTTTTACCATTCTCATTCGTTTTCTGCCCTGTGTAAGTATGCCCAAGGTTAGCTGCGCTTTGTTTTATGCTTTGTGAGTTTTTAGATGTCAATTATTGTGCAATGGCATAATTACCTTAATATTAATATAAAAAAAACTGTTGGAATATATCCCCCTTTAATTTGTTCTTAAATGTTTTCTGAAGTTTTGAATTTTTGTTTACCTAAATGCATATCTAGGAATAATTATTTAGTATTTCCTAATTTATAATCACTCATTTATTTTCCCGCCCTCGAGACAGCAACAGATGTCCCTAATCCGGCCCCTTAGCCAGAACGTTTAGACCTCTGGTCTAGAAGGTCAACCATATTTTTAACATTTCTGCATTTTCCGTTTTGGCGTTGGGAGCAGTTCCGTCAGCGCCGCCAAGGAACGTGCCGAACCTTTAATTTTACTGAAATCTGAATAGTTTGTATATTTAAGGTCGCTAGTGGGGATAGTGGGACATAGCGATTCTAAGGGCATATCGAACAAAAACAAGCGCGCATGTAATAAGTATGCAGCTCGCTGTTCCAAAGGCAATCAAGAGAAGGATTGATAGCTTTTCCTGAATGTGTTAGGAGCTCTTCATAACACTGCCAAACCCCTAATGTTTGAGAGCCCGCGACTTGGAAAATTCGAAAACTTTAGGGGGTGCCAGTGTTTATGTTGTCTAGACAGACGAATTCTAGTCTTCAGAATTTTCGAAATATAATGCTCATGAATATAACCCCGCTTCCCTACTCGCGAAACATCGGGGCTGCAAAAATGTAGGGTTTTACTGTGTATTAAAATATTATTAATATTATTCTTGATCTCCAGCCTTTGATAGAGCCGTCCTCCAAACTTTAACGCTGGATATCAGATAACGTTAGTATGGCAGTATAACGAACACACTAAAGGCAACAAACAAATATGACTTATTTTACAAACAGTCTGAAATTCTGTTGAACAGGAATATTAGATTTCATTCCGAAATGATTGATATATAATATGCATAATCGCCATCACTCTTTACTGCTTCAAACACCGCATACACGACAGACGCAATATACCTGCCGTCGGAAGTATTGCTTTGGTGTACGCTTATAGGCCCTGTACTCTAAACACAGGTCTTATTTCTTACAGAAGGAATGATGTATATAAAAACATAATAAGTAAAAGCTATAGGCGATAAACAAGATATTACTTTCTTTCCTCCGATGCGTATGAACGAAATTAAAAGAGACATCCCCATTTTTGTGATTACCTACATAATAAAAAAGGGCTAAATGAATGCAATTTAATAACACAAAAGGCAATTGCGTTTTCTTTAAGTTGGAGGAATTTGAACATGATTGCCCTAAATGTCTAGTAGATAAAAAAATCAATACTTCGGGCATAATTTTTCCCTGAAACGGCTTTGCTTATTTTGGTTTACATTTCCGCCACCAACAATACAGATTTTGTAGTATCACCTTTGACCAAATAATGCTTAAATTCAGGTAAATGAGTATAAGTTATGTATAGCAAATACTTTAGGCTTCAAGTTTCTTCAATCTTGGCGCTGACTGCAAGTGCTAAAATCCTGGCGCAGGCCGTTGCTGTCTTATATTAGATTTAGACGCTCCGCACTCTGATAATAAACATTTACTATCGACGAACTGTATTCGAGGTTAAATAAACACTTCAGCATTTGTTTGCGAAAAAAATTATAATACTTTTTTTAAGCGTTCTGAAATTGATTTATGTTTAAGAAAACATAAATTTAAATTATCTGTTCCTCAGTATAAACAGGAAAGAAAAACATAAACTTTACATCATTTTAAAGACGATGAAGTTGTACGTGGAATGAACTTTATTGCAATAAACTAAAAGCTTTAACAAAAAAAAGACACCTGAAAGTTTTAGGCGAAATTGTCCGTAGATGCCGGTTTGGGGATATTTCTTTTTTATTCTTTGCTGCAAATATAATTATAAATTTAAATACTGTATTGCTAAATTATACTTCGACTAGCGTAAAACCTGTAGTCGGTCTGTCATTTGTAGGTAAGATCAAGTGACTCACCACAACCTCGTTGTCCTTCCTAGCTGCTCTCACATTTTATTTTCTTAAAATTAAATACGTCTGATCATGTGTTATATAAAGATATGTGCCATAACATACAAGAATATGAATAAAAAATTAACAAGAAGAACGAAAGTAGCCGTACTCCCAAAATACAAAAGAAACCACCCAGCTACCACAACTAAGCAGTAATATTA